>CAUDMG010002277.1:37500-67500 GCA_958450375.1 Homarus gammarus | reverse complement strand
ACGAGAGAAATGTAGTTATTTATTACGTGGTTCGATGGTCTTATTGGTGTTGATGTTCAGTTGTTTTACTGCGCATCAGCAAATAATGTTTCTATGGGCGTATTTTATCTTAATATATACACTAGTTATCAACATTCAACAGTTATATACACTACACACATTCCTCCGGTCTGAGGTGTCGTAAAATAAAGAAAGGTATTTTTATTATTATTATTTATGATGGCAGAGTTTGGGTCTATTTTCTTTATCTGGGAAAGATTAAAGTCAAACTGATTTAATGTTCTTTTTTTTCTTCATCTAAGACAGCGATTTAGTGAGTAAGTTCGTGAATGTTATTTTTGTTTGAGCTTTCTAATAACACAATAAAAGGGATAAATGCCATAATGACCCGATACACAGAACAAGATTTTCATAATACCATTTCATTATATCCTATTTTTGCTTCTCTCTTGTGGAAAATGGTCACGGGGCTATAAAAAAAATCCTCGAGTGTAATTTGTGTTTTATGGGGACGATGTTTTCCTGGCGTAGAGGGAATTAGTTAATGTGTTTTACGAGGGGTTGAGGCCCGCCAGGGATTATGTTTAGTACCGGGAGGAGCCTTGTGTGTTGCTCATGAATCGAGGAAAGGTTCATTCTCTACCTCCTGCAGGGTATAGCGGGTGTATTAACGACGCTATCTAGGTAACATATGGGGTCTTTTACACTGTCTAGGTAACATATGGGGTCTTTTACACTGTCTAGGTAACATATGAGGTCTTTTACACTGTCTAGGTAACATATGAGGTCTTTTACACTGTCTAGGTAACATATGGGGTCTTTTACACTGTCTAGGTAACATATGGGGTCTTTTACACTGTCTAGGTAACATATGGGGTCTTTTACACTGTCTAGGTAACATATGAGGTCTTTTACACTGTCTAGGTAACATACGGGTATCTCATTTTTTATTTCAATGTTATTTTCATCGGTAATTTTCATTTCTTTAAACATAATCTCGACCAGTGAAGACAATTCAATTATAATTCCGAAGTTATTTCTTGTCAGATATTTGGGTGTTCTTGTCTTAATTCAACCACTTAAGTTCATCTTATTTGTTTGTAATTTCACTAATGAGGAAAATGTTTATCGAATGTGGAGGTGAATGATGTTTCTTATCTGTAATCAGCAGGTGAGACACACGGGGTCCTGAAGTAGTTCCTCACAGGCCAAGTTAGGTGACATGGAGAGAAAGGACACACACACACACACACACACACACACACACACACACACACACACACACACAGGAATGAATAAACAGATACACGAATGGACGTATGACCGAAAAGTGGACGGACCAACGGACGTGTGGGTGGGTTTACGAGTGGATGAGTGGATTTAAGAACGGGTGGATGGATTTACGAACGGATGGATGGATTTAAGAACGGATGGGTGGATTTAAGAACGGATGGATGGATTTACGAACGGATAGTTGGATTTACGAATGGATGGATGGATTTACGAACGGATGGATGGATTTACGAACGGATGGATGGATTTAAGAACGGATGGATGAATTTACGAACGGATAGTTGGATTTACGAATGGATGGATGGATTTACGAACGGATGGATGGATTTACGAACGGATGGATGGATTTAAGAACGGATGGATGAATTTACGAACGGATGGATGAATTTACGAATGGCTGGATGGATTTACGAAGAGATGGAAGTCATTGTCAACCAGGAACTTGTGCACACCCTCTACCGCGCTCCTCCTTACCTCCCCATGTCATCATCAATTTCTCCATTTTCTTGTTTATATTTAATCTCCCGGACCTCCTTCATTTGCCCTCCACCTCTCACCCACCTCTCACCTTAATTTCTCATTTCTTGCCTCTGGTCCAGAAAATTGTCTCTCTCTCTCTCTCTCTCTCTCTCTCTCTCTCTCTCTCTCTCTCTCTCTCTCTCTCTCTCTCTCTCTCTCCCTACTTCCGTCTGCCCTTCTCAACCTTTCCATCTCTTCCCTTCTTTTTTCCATCTCCCTCTTTCTCCTCTCCCCATTATCCCTCACTTCACCTTTCTTTCTTCCTAACCAATTTCATCCTTTCCCCATTCCCCCCTTTCTTCCCTTTCCCCCCTTTCTACCTCTCCTCTCTCCCTACCACCCTACCTACTCTCCTTACCTTTCCCATTTTCTCTCTCTGTCCCTCCTTTTTTTCCCCTCTCCCCATCTCCCCTCTCTGACTCCTCCCTTCTCTCCCCTTATCTCCCCTTCTCTCCCCTCTCCTCCCTTTCTTCCCCTAATCAATGTTCAGTTTTCCTCTCACAGTGCTACACCTCTCGCCCTCTCCCTCGTCTCATCCTTACTCCCACTCCATTAACTCTCTCTCTCTCTCTCTCTCTCTCTCTCTCTCTCTCTCTCTCTCTCTCTTATGTATCCTTCTCACTCTTATTTCCCCCCTCTCTCTATTCCTTATCCCTCTCAATTTTACCTGTCCCTCTCACCTGTCCCTCTCACCTGTCCCTCTCACCTGTCCCTCTCATCTGTCCTTCTCATGTCTCTTTCATTACCCCTCTTACCTATCCATTACACTCCCTTAGCCTACCCACACCTATCCCATACCACCTTCCCCTCTTACCCTTACCCCTCTCACCCCCACCCCTCTCACCCCTATCCCTTTCACCCCCACCCCTCTCACCCCCACCCCTCTCACCCCTACCCCTCTCACCCCTACCCCTCTCACCTCCTACCCCTCTCACCTCCTACCCCTCTCACCCCCACCCCTCTCACCCCCACCCCTCTCACCCCCTACCCCTCTCACCCCCACCCCTCTCACCCCTTAGCCCTCTCACCCCCACCCCTCTCACCCCTTAGCCCTCTCACCCCCACCCCTCTCACCCCCTTACCCCTCTCACCCCCTACCCCTCTCACCCTCCTACCCCTCTCACCCCTACCCCTCTCACTCCCTTAGGTCATCAGCAGGTAGTGGAAGCACCATATTGAACGGCTAGTAATAGAACACCCTCTACCAGGCTGACCCCCTGCTGACCACTTGAGGGAATTACTCTCTCTCTCTCTCTCTCTCTCTCTCTCTCTCTCTCTCTCTCTCTCTCTCTCTCTCTCTCTCTCTCTCTCTCTCTCTCTCAAGATCATTGTTGGGTGTTAAGTCATTGTCTCTGAGTCACTGTTGCATGATGAGTCACTCGGTCTTGTCTCGTGAGTCAGTCCTGGTGAGGTGTATTGTGGTTGAGACAGGCGTAAAGGTCTTGATGAATCTCTGTCTTTTTGCCTGTCTGTTTGTCTGTCTGTCTGTCTCTCTCTCTCGTAGACAGACCATCCCCACCAACCCTCCTCATTGCATCTCCTTCCCCCTCCCCTTTCCCCTCATCCTTCCCCTTCCATCCTTCCCCTCTGCCCCATCAACACGTGGGTGGCTCAGAATCCCGTGAGGGGAGACTGGGGGAAAAATATGGAGTAGGGATCACCATCTGTTACATCCTCTTGTGGCTCACTCATCCACCAGCACCATCTGTCTCTCCCCTCCACTCATCCACCAGCACCATCTGTCTCTCCCCTCCACTCATCCACCAGCACCATCTGTCTCTCCCCTCCACTCATCCACCAGCACCATCTGTTTCTCCCCTCCACTCATCCACCAGCACCATCTGTCTCTCCCCTCCACTCATCCACCAGAACCATCTGTCTCTCCCCTCCACTCATCCACCAGCACCATCTGTTTCTCCCCTCCACTCATCCACCAGCACCATCTGTCTCTCCCCTCCACTCATCCACCAGCACCATCTGTCTCTCCCCTCCACTCATCCACCAGCACCATCTGTCTCTCCCCTCCACTCATCCACCAGCACCATCTGTTTCTCCCCTCCACTCATCCACCAGCACCATCTGTCTCTCCCCTCCACTCATCCACCAGCACCATCTGTCTCTCCCCTCCACTCATCCACCAGCACCATCTGTCTCTCCCCTCCACTCATCCACCAGCACCATCTGTCTCTCCCCTCCACTCATCCACCAGCACCATCTGTCTCTCCCCTCCACTCATCCACCAGCACCATCTGTCTCTCCCCTCCACTCATCCACCAGCACCATCTGTCTCTCCCCTCCACTCATCCACCAGCACCATCTGTCTCTCCCCTCCACTCATCCACCAGCACCATCTGTCTCTCCCCTCCACTCATCCACCAGCACCATCTGTCTCTCCCCTCCACTCATCCACCAGCACCATCTGTCTCTCCCCTCCACTCATCCACCAGCACCATCTGTCTCTCCCCTCCACTCATCCACCAGCACCATCTGTCTCTCCCCTCCACTCATCCACCAGCACCATCTGTCTCTCCCCTCCACTCAGCCACCAGCACCATCTGTCTCTCCCCTCCACTCATCCACCAGCACCATCTGTCTCTCCCCTCCACTCATCCACCAACACCATCTGTCTCTCCCCTCCACTCATCCACCAGCACCATCTGTCTCTCCCCTCCACTCATCCACCAGCACCATCTGTCTCTCCCCTCCACCTCTTCCTCGTACTCCTTCTTCTCCATGCCGCCTCCTCTCCTTTTCTTTCCCAGTCTTCTCCTTTCCTCCTCCTCTCACCTCGCTGGACTCTCTCTTCCTCCCACACGGTCAGTATCCCCCCTGGCTTAGTCGTATAGATCTCGACTCTAATACATTTGACACAGCCGACACTTCTATGACTCTTGGGAAACAGAAGAAATCCAGACTTTTATAATCTTCTGGTTTATAATTAGAACAGGAAGAGTTGAGGGGGGGGGGGGGCATGATGGAGTGTGTGTGTGTGTGTGTGTGTGTGTGTGTGTGTGTGTGTGTGTGTGTGTGTGTGTGTGTGTGTGTGTGTCCGAGATCTTCTAACATGATGAACAAAGTGAGAGAAAAAACTTTATTTATCTTTTTCCCAGTTGTTAGTTCTCGGTGTGTCAGGTCCAAGCCATCGAAATTGCCAGTGGATGTAGTTAAATATATTTTGTTTTTTAGGTTTTGTTTTTTTTTGTAATTCAATTTAGATTTTTTTTTTTCTTTTTTATAATTTCGAGTTGATGTAATTATGTTTTTTGTAATGTTTGTTTGACATTTTGCAATATGACTCCCGAGTGTTTGCGATAGTTAGTTGATATATTGGTTCATGTTTTTATTTCTAGTATTGTTAGTTTCATCTTTTAAGTTTCCAGTTTAGGGTTGTTGTTGTTTTTTTTCTCGTGTAGTCATAGTTACTTACTAAAGGCATCAACCAGACATATCAGTACTAACTTGTTTACATACCCACGCTGCTCTCATGTAAACAAGAAGGAGGATGTTGGTCATTAATGTTGCAGCACAGTTTGCAGAAAACATTGACGTTAAGGTTACTCTTACAGCATTGTAGTTAAGAAAGTTTGGTTTAGTTTGTATTTGTTTGTTAAATTATTAAAGAGAAACTGCGACTATTTAATGGCATATGTGAGATAGGTAAACACTGGTTTGGAAGTAGAATAGTGGATGAGTGGAACAAGTTACCAAACATCATCATTAACTCTAACACGCCGGGAAGCTTCAAATATAGGTTGGATGGATATATGAGCAATAGGGGTTGGGTGTAAACGGGACTTCCCAGTATGGGCCAATAGGCCCGCTGCAGTTTCCTCCATTCTCATGTTCATATGGCAGCGCGCGCGTGTGTGTGTGTCATAGTTTAGTGTGCTTTTAGGCAGATGATAACGTCACGATATCGGAACATTAACGATCAACCTAACCTAGCCTAACCTGTCCTGACCTAACCTGTCCTGACCTAACTTGTCCTGACCTGAAATAACCTGTCCTAACCTAACCTAACCTAACCTAACCTACCCTGTAAGTTGTGACAAGGGTTCAGTTGCGTCTACGCCTCATTGATTCTGTCTCTCGTGGTAATATATACAGAACTTCAGCCGGTCTCCCTTAGTCCCTCCCTCCTTCTACCTCTCACCGCATCTCCATCATCATAACCCTCTCTATTGTTCGCTCTCTCTCCTCCCGACAAACTTTTACCGTCTTGAAGATTGGAAAACGTGAAATCCATTAATTCTGGGAGAGGGGACCAAGGGAGAGGGGAAAGAGGAGGGGGAGAGGAAGAGAGAGAGGAAGGGAGGGGGAGAGGTAGATGAGGGGAGGGGAAGGTGGAGGGAAGAGGAATGTAGAGGAAGGAAGGGTGTGGGGAGAGGAAGGTGTGGGGTGTGGGGAGAGGAAGGTGTGGGGAGGGGAACGTCGCAATGCAAACCTTATCACTTGTATAATCAGGTGACTAGATGCGTGTTAACAGTTGAGTGTCTTGTTTATCTGTGTGGGTGAAAAACACACACACACACACACACACACACACACACACACACACACACTTGCGGATGTACACAATTGCACATGTTTACATAGTCGAGGCATACGTACACACCCAAGCTCATGTGCGTACATAAACGTAAACACATACGCTTTTACACATACTGTATACTATACCCTTATAAAAATGTTCTCGGAAACGTAGTGAAAGAGGGGCGTGTACACAGGTGTTTTGTGAGTAGACAAGTAATGGAACTCAAGTGGCACTCAGTCAAGATTTCAGTAAACATTTAGACGGGGGGGGGGGGGCACTGTACACACACACACACACACACACACACACACACACACACACACACACACACACACCGCCCATCACCTTTGTTCAACACCAGTGAGTCATACCCAACCCCCGCGTGCACTTGCCACTTATACACCTCCTCGACTCCTCCCCTCCCAGTAAGCTAAGAGCCACGCCTACCAATTAATACTCACCTGTGGCTACCTGGTGCTTCACGCTACTCACCCTAGTACCTTAGTTACTGCCACAACACACCGCAGCTGCTGCTGTTGATGGGATTACTAAGAGTTGTTCCCCCTAGATACCTCCCCTAGAGCCCCACCCCTTAAACACTGCCCCCAGATCCCCACCCCTTAAATACTGCCCCTAGAGCCCCACCCCTTAAACACTGCCCCCAGAGCCCCACCCCTTAAATACTGCCCCTAGAGCCCCACCCCTTAAATACTGCCCCTGGAGCCCCACCCCTTAAATACTGCCCCCAGAGCCCCACCCCTTAAATACTGCCCCCAGAGCCCCACCCCTTAAATACTGCCCCTAGAGCCCTACCCCTTAAATACTGCCCCTGGAGCCCCACCCCTTAAATACTGCCCCCGAGCCCCACCCCTTAAATACTGCCCCCAGAGCCCCACCCCTTAAACACTGCCCCCAGAGCCCCACCCCTTAAATACTGCCCCTAGAGCCCCACCCCTTAAATACTGCCCCTGGAGCCCCACCCCTTAAATACTGCCCCCGAGCCCCACCCCTTAAATACTGCCCCCAGAGCCCCACCCCTTAAACACTGCCCCCAGAGCCCCACCCCTTAAATGTCCTCAGAGCCCCACCCCTTAAATACTGTACCTAGAGCCCCACTTCCTTGCCCCCCCCCCCCTCCCACACGTACATTAAATCGTCCCACTAACCTCTCCACATACCACCCCCAGAAGCCCCGTACCCCTGGATATCTTAAGACATAGGCGTTGGGTGTAAACGGGGCTGTCCAGTATAGGCCAATAGACCCGCTGCTGTTTCCTCTATTCTTATGTGCTTCTGTTCTTATACCTCCTCACACACTTAACACTGTAATACCCTCCCCCCCCCATAAACTACTTCTCCATAACCTCAAGACCCCCCATACCCCCTACCCTAAGATCCTGACCCGTATTCTTAATCATTACTCCAGGTCACAACCCCAGAGAATCACCCCAGAGGACTTCCACACCACTTTTCTTTCCCTAGACTACTAACATTTATTCCCCCACCCGCCCCGATCTTCCCCAGATAACCCCATCACACTTTCTTCCGCCCCAGACCACTCATTTTTACTCTCCTCCCCCACTCTACACCCCCGCCCCGCCCCGTTCCACCCACTAGCACCTCACCCCACACTCGTTGGCACCATGTCCTCGGGGCTGCTGTTTATATTGCTTGTACAATGAAGCCTCGGCTGTTGCTTCCGCGTTGCTACTGCTTTCAGCTTTACTCGCCCCGTCGCTGTGGTGTGTGGCGGTGTAGTGTGTGGTGATATGTGTGGTGGTGTGTAGTGATGTAATATGGTGGCAGTGTTGGTAGTGGCACCTGAACTGCTATTACTAGTACTGTTGGTGTTATTAATGGTGTCTCTGATATTGGCAGCAAAAGACTATTGGCAGTGATGGTGGTAGACATGTAATGACAGCAATAGTGTAGTCACTAGTTGATGATAGTAGTAGTAGTAGTAGCAATAGTAGTAGTGGTGGTGGTGGTAGTAGTAATAGTAATAACATCGCAATGTTATCTTATTGATTGGTTAATATTTGGTTAGGTTAAATATCCTCCCTGATGTTATTCTTCGGCTATCGTAACGTTATCCTCGTTATCTTCTGCCTAAATGACCACACGTTATATGATATATCGTAACGTGATAGAACAGAACATGTCACAACCTGTATGTATCATGTTGTAGGAGTGACGTGTTGCCTTTCATCTTCCTTTGTTACGTTTGTGTGTTGAGTGTCTCTCTCTCTCTCTCTCTCTCTCTCTCTCTCTCTCTCTCTCTCTCTCTCTCTCTCTCTCTCTCTCTCTCTCTCTCTCTCTCTCTCTCTCTCTCTCTCTCTCTCTCAGTGTATCTCGTTGTTTAAGTTAGATTGTACGGTATTGTTTGCCTTTGTAAGTGTGTGTAAGTGTGTGTAAGTGTGCGTATCTGTGCGAGTCTTTGTGTGTGTGTGTGTGAGAGTTTGTGTAGTGGCGTTATCTATATCATCATCCAGCCTACATCATCTACTTGTCATTATAAATCACACAAGAGTCATATAATCTACCTATGACTGAATAGTTAATATTTCCCAGACAAAGAATTGGACTCTGGCGGCTTCAGGAGAGTGGAGGAGCTGTCTTCTTTAAGAGAGGCCAGCCGGGGCGTGAACAGTCTCTCTCTCTCTCTCTCTCTCTCTCTCTCTCTCTCTCTCTCTCTCTCTCTCTCTCTCTCTCTCTCTCTCTCTCTCTCTCCTCCACTCACACACCCTTGTTCTCCCTCCCTCACTTGCACACCCTTGTTCTCCCTCCCTCACTCACACACCCTTGTTCTCCCTCCCTCACTTGCACACCCTTGTTCTCCCTCCCTCACTTGCACACCCTTGTTCTCCCTCCCTCACTTGCACACCCTTGTTCTCCCTCCCTCACTTGCACACCCTTGTTCTCCTTTGTAAACCTTAGTTCTCCTTGTCACTTATTCGCCTTTGTTGTCTCTCCCTCCCTAACACACCTTATCTACCTTCCCTTCCTAACACACCTTAGTTCTCTCTCCCTATCTCTGTATCTCTCACCTGTCCTCATATCATTAACCTGCC
Source organism: Homarus gammarus (assembly GCA_958450375.1). NCBI lineage: Eukaryota > Metazoa > Arthropoda > Malacostraca > Decapoda > Nephropidae > Homarus > Homarus gammarus. The sequence continues at coordinate 58,083 of CAUDMG010002277.1, read as the reverse complement.
TATCTCTCACCTTTTACCATATAATAATCACTAATACCATAATATATATCGTCAGAGAATTCCTTATCACCTCCACCAATAATATTTTCCCTTATGACTGAGGGTTAAGGTCGCATACTTACCCATACAGTATACAAGCTGCTGTATTCTCCACCCCGTCAGCCCATACAACATACAGTAATAATATTTACGTATCAGCAGTTGGCCATGTTAAATATCACCTGTAGATTAAACAGCCTAATGTTAACCTTACCTTACCTTACCTTACCTTACCTCTCCAAGCAACGTGGTTTAATCATCGGGTAAAATAAGCGAGGGAAGGGGATGCTAAAAGTACGGTGGTCCCATATCTCTATTATTTTGTATTGCCAGCGTCTCTTATTTAGCCATTAACCCACATATATGCCGTCTTCACATATCTAACACAAGGCTCAACATATTATCATCCAACAGTCGGCCATTTACACCTCCACTGTTGTTATTGTTTTAAGCGCCATCTGTCTTCCTCTATGTGCGTTCTAGCCCGTTTTCCCTTGTCGCATTTCTCGTTATTATTACAAAGGACTGTTTTTATTGGTTGTTTTTGCTTGTGTTTGTTTTTATTTACACATTTTATGCTTTATTTTCACGAAGTTTCTTGTATTAATATAATTTACGCTTTATTTTTTTTTTCTGCGTTTATAATTCCACTATTTCTTTTTATGTTTTCGCCTCTTTACAATATTTACGCTATTTTAATATTTCTTATCTTTGTGTCTTATTTTATTTCTATTTTTTATTCCATATTCTCTCTCTCTCTCTCTCTCCACCTAAGTCATCATCATCATCATCATCTCCCCTCCCATTGGTCATCCCCCCTCACACTCCCCCCCCCCTCTCTTCTCACCCCCCCCCCCCCCCTGTTCTCTGGTGGCGTGGGTTGTGACCTTTGACATCTGGTAAACGTTATTGATGTTCTAACTTTGATATTCCCGGAGCGTTGATTGGTCGACGTAGCTCTCTGACGTGGGGGGGTGGGGGGGGGGGGTAGGGGGTGGGGGGGTTGACGGGAGGGGGAAAGTAGGGAATGGGAAGGAAGGTGGAGGGAAAGAACAGGGAAAGAATGAGAGTAAAGGGTGGGTTGGGAGGAAAGGGGGGATAGTAGGAAGATGCAAAGGGGAGATTGAGAGGGGGGAGACAGGGTGAGGAGGGATTGGTAAGGAGTAAGGGAGGGAGGATAGAGAGAGGAGTGAAAAAGAGGGAGAGTACGGAGTAAGGGAGGGAGGATGGAGTGAGAGTGTGCGTAAAGCGAGGAAAAAATGGGATATAGATTGAGCCGGGGGGAGGGAAGGAAGGGGGGAGGGAAGGAAGGAAGGGAGAGAGGTGGGGGGGAAGGAAGAAGGAAAGAGTACATTATGCCAGGTCCCCCATACAGGATAAGATTGAAGTAATAGGTAAACAAACGCCCCATTTCCCATACTTTTTTTTGTTTAATCTCGTTATAAACTCACCTGATCCCCCCCACCCCCCATCCCACCCCATCCCCCCCATCCCCCCCCCCCATCCCACCCCTTTGTTTACATGTCTGGGTCGTATTTGGTGGAAAAATGGTGGTTGACGGTGGCCTTTGTCCCTGGTGGTGCTGCTGATGGCTTGTTATTGTGTGTATTTAAGGACGCGGGGCCAAAACATTTTTCTCCTCTGGGTTAATTTTGTGTACTGGTGTGAGAGAAAGAGTTGAGGTGGATGAGTGGCCTTGTTGCTGTTGTTCTCCTTCCCCCCCTTCCCCCCCTTCCCCCCCCCCTTCCATCCATCCCTCTCCCCTCTCGGAACTTTCTTAGATTGTGGGAGGGGGGGGGGAAGGGGGAGGGGGAGGCTTCGATGCGTTGGTGGTTTGTTTTTGTTTTTGTTTGGGGTTTGTTTATGGCTTCGATTTTGTTTTTTTATTGAGGATTCGACGTCTTAATCCATCTGTTATTTTCATCGATTAAGATTCGACTCAGACCCTTGGAGGTAAAATGGTGGCACCTACTTGAAGAAGTCTTTGAACCTTCGACTCACAGGGTTATAAGAAACGAGAACTTCAATTTGATTTATTTTTTTCTCAATTGTTGGAAGCTTCAAATAATCCAGTGTTTGAAATTCGTATTTTAGATGTTCGGATCTTTTCACTTCACTTTAGTATTGAAATCTGGCGTTCGGAAGATCGTCTTAGTAAGATCGTGACCTTAAGTAATCGGAGTTTCGAATTTTTTTTTTCAAATAGGTTTCCTCTTCATTTTACTTCATTTATAGTTTCGAATTTTTTTTTTCATTTTGTATCAATATGCAAGAAAGTAGTATCCTGACTGGGCTCTTTAAAATGTTTGGAAATAAATGTGGTTAAGGTAGTTTTTTTTTATCTAAAGTGTCTGTCTGTCTGTCTCTGTCTATCTGTCTGTCTGTCTGTCTGTCTGTCTGTCTCTCTGTCTGTCTGTCTGTGTTTTCAGAATCCATGTGGGAGAAAATAGTGTTTTTATCTATTTCTTTCAAGTGTTTTATCTGTTTTAGGGGAGAATTTCCTTTCGTCACTTCATAACATTTCCACCACGTTGGTTGTCAGGCTCGTGGTCACAATGTCAGAGAGTTTTAATGTAAATAGTTTGAAGGGGACTTTTATTTTCTGCTGAAGAGGAACGCACAGTGAGGGGGAGTGATGTGGAATGTCATTGTAGGGTAGGAGGAGGGGAGGGGGAGGAGGAGGAGGATGAAGAGGAGGATGGGAAAGGAGGAGGAAGATGGGGGTGGAGGATGAGGATGGGGAGGGAAAGGAGGAGGAGGAGAGGTGTGGTGGAGAGTTGCGGATAACGATACACGAAGATGAGGATAATGAGAGAAATGATTGAAAAAATTATGAGAATTGGCAAGAGCAAGACAGGTTAGAGGAAGACAAAGCTATGAATGCATCGGTATGTGTGTGTGTGTGTAAGAATGTCTATATGTGTGTGCATGATATGAGTATATATGTATGTGTTAGATATATGAGTCTAAGGAACTTGTGTTTGTTGTGAGTAGAGAGCACTTCTATACCCCCCTGACCCTGAGGCTGATGTAGGTGTTGGCGAGATAATCACACTATTGTCTGTTGTGTTCCTGGTGGCATATGGTTGGCCGTGACGTTACACAGGTAAACATTGCCTCCCTGTCATTCTGTCCCAGGAACCAATCACAGGCAAGACTGGATAAATCTTACATTTTCTCCGTTTTCTTCTGTTTTTCTCTTGTTTTTATTTTGTTAATGGTTAAAGTTTACCAACGGTACGTGTGATTTACAATGGTTTGAAGCTTCCTCTCCTATCTTGTACCGATAGCATGGTGTTAATATTTGATTTGGGATTCATTTATGTTTATATTTTAGAATAATCTTATTGTCAAACTGTGTCCTTGTGTTTCTTAGTCTCATGAAGCAAAACACAAATAAAGAAGAGCCGAATGTATATGACAAGAACGGAAATTAAGAAACGGTAAGGACAAAATTAAGAGAAAAAGGGGAGGAAGAAAATAAGGAAGAGAGAATTGCCCCCCCCCCCCCCCCAAAACAAACACAAACAACACCGAGATAAAACAACAATAACACAAAAACTTAAACAAGACAAACACTTTTAAGGCTCACACAAGGGAAGCCATGAGTGAATGAATGAATGAATGAATGATACAGGAGCCATATCCTTGACGGAAACATAGAGAGGAAGGCTGTAGAGTTTTCCCTGGGTGAAGAACTTCCTGTCGTAGGTATAACCACTTCCTGGGTGTTGAAGAAGAAGAAGAAGAAGAAGAATAAGAAGAACTAGAAGAAGAAGAAGAAGAAGAAGAAGAAGAAGAAGACCCACAGGAGACCTTCCTGGAGGAGACGTGAATAGCCAGAACGGGGCTTTTCCTCCTCCTCCCCACCTCCTCCTACTCCTCCTCCTGCTGCTGCTGCTGGTGGTGGTGAGGGTAAGGTGGGGGGGAGGGAGGTCATTGTATCCTGACATCATCTGCTCCATTCACAAATACATTCTTTCTTTCTTTTTTTTTTCTTTTTTTGCCGTAAACAGGAAAATAGTTGTTTTTATTATTGTTTATTTAGAGTTTTTTCTTTGGTGGCGTCGTTTTTATTCTTTTATTCATTTTTTCTTTTATATATCAGTGTATCTCTTCGCCTTGAGGTAATGAATTAAAAAAAAAAGTTTCGCTCACTTGTATATTTCTTAACTTTTTTTTTCTTCAGAGATTTCTTCATATCTTCACTTGAGCTAATGAAGAAAAAGAAGAAAAAAATGTAAATTGCATTCCCTTGGTTTTAAGTAATGCCCACACACGTCTTCACTACATCAAGGAGATAAACTTTCACTACATCTCAAAGGAAGAAAACTTTATTCATCCAACAAAAGTTAAAAAAAAAAAAGAGTGCGTTTATTTGCCCAAGTAAATAGCGTTTTCTAGGAAGGGACACACACACACACACACACACACACACACACACACACACACACACACACCCACACACCCACACACCCACACACACACACCCCTCCACCTAACATACTTTTACGGTCAGAAGTTAAATTGAAACTGCACTCCTTCCTTCCTGACGCGAATACAACCCTTTCTCACGCTGTGATTCCTCCTGGAGCCTATACATGTATCCTCTGGTGATACAAGTGTCTTAGGGGAGGTATGTGTCCTCGTGAGATACAGGGCGTTTTAAAGCCCATGTTTCTTTAGGAGATACAGGTATCCTCTGTGTCCTGTACCGATACAAGATTCTTAAGGCCTTATGTGATACAGGTGTCGTCACCAATGTATCGTGGGAATTGTCGTTGCCTGGGGTTGTTTACCAGAAGACAAAGGTTCTTGAAGTCATTGCTGTCTCTCAGGATACAGAAGGTCGTTGTTGTCTCTGAAATTACAGAAGGCTCGTTGCTGTGTCTCAAGATACAGAAGAGAATCCTGTCTCTCAAAATGCAGAAAGTCGATACTCTCTCTCAAGGTCGTTGGGGTCGTTGCCTTTTAGAAAAGAAATGAGGTCGTGGCGTTGTCGTTTCTTCTTAAGAGGAAGATTTATCAGCAGCAAGATGTTTTCATTGAGGCATCACGCCATTGAGGAGTTTCCCGGAGGATACTGTAAAGGGGTCAGACACGACAGCTCCTCACGTCACTGTTGTATACATTTGTGTGGCTTTGAAACACTTTTTATTTATATTTTATACGTAGGTTTGAGTTAGGTTAGTGTTAGGTTAATGTTAGTGTTGATGTTAGTATTTGGTTATGTTAGTGTTAGGTTAATGTTAGTGTTGATGTTAGTATTTGGTTATGTTAGTGTTAGGTTAATGTTAGTGTTGATGTTAGTATTTGGTTATGTTAGTGTTAGGTTAATGTTAGTGTTGATGTTAGTATTTGGTTATGTTAGTGTTAGGTTAATGTTAGTGTTGATGTTAGTATTTGGTTAGGTTAATGTTAGGTTTTAAGTTCGTGTTAGGTTAAGTTAGTGTTAGCCTATTAGGTTTGTTTAGCGTTAGGTTAGTGTTAGGTTAAGTTAGGTTAGTTAGGTGAGAGTCAGGATATGTTAAATAAGGTTAGGTTAGCGTTATGACTATAAATCTTCAGGTGAAACAAGATGGGGTGTCAAATCTTCAGGTGAAACAAGATGGGGTGTCAAATCTTCAGGTGAAACAAGATGGGGTGTCAAATTTCAGGTGAACAAGCTGGGGTGTCAATCTTCAGGTGAAACAGATGGGGTGTCAAATGCTTAGGTGAAACAAGATGGGGTGTCAAATCTTCAGGTGAAACAAGCTGGGTGCAATTTCAGGTGAAACAAGATGGGGTGTCAAATCTTCAGGTGAAACAAGATGGGGTGTCAAATCTTCAGGTGAAACAAGATGGGGTGTCAAATCTTCAGGTGAAACAAGCTGGGGTGTCAAATCTTCAGGTGAAACAAGATGGGGTGTCAAATCTTCAGGTGAAACAAGCTGGGGTGTCAAATCTTCAGGTGAAACAAGATGGGGTGTCAAATCTTCAGGTGAAACAAGATGGGGTGTCAAATCTTCAGGTGAAACAAGCTGGGGTGTCAAATCTTCAGGTGAAACAAGATGGGGTGTCAAATCTTCAGGTGAAACAAGCTGGGGTGTCAAATCTTCAGGTGAAACAAGCTGGGGTGTCAAATCTTCAGGTGTTCCAAATATCCCTCTGGTTTTAACATATGTAAAATCAAGACGAAAATAGCTGTAGGTGAGATGGCGATACAGTGAAGGAAGAAGTTCATGGATTGTTTACCAGAAAGAAAACAAAATCTGCTAAACTTGCTGGGTCTCGGGTCTCACTCATTCTGAAGAACGAAAACAAAACAAAAAACAAAAATCTCACTCGAGGCTGTTATCCGATAAGCTGTGGGTAATTCTTGAGAGAGAGAGAGAAGAGAGAGAGAGAGAGAGAGAGAGAGAGAGAGAGAGAGTGTGTGTGTGTGATGGAACGTCTGGATTTTGGTGAAGGGCAATAATGATGAAGAAATATTTTGAGATGGAAACACTCTCTCTCTCTCTCTCTCTCTCTCTCTCTCTCTCTCTCTCTCTCTCTCTCTCTCTCTCTCTCTCTCTCTTCTGGGGGTAGTTAGGGGATTTTATTTTCGTCAAGAATCTCAAGCTGAAGGGAAGGATGACGATTGATGGTGGTAGGGAGTGATGGTGGTAGAGAAGGAAACCGGATGGTGGTAGAGAAGGAACCCGGATGGTGGTGATAGGTGGAGGTGATGATGGTGATAGGTGGAGGTGATGGTGGCGATAGGTGGAGGTGATGGTGGCGATAGGTGGAGGTGATGGTGGCGATAGGTGGAGGTGATGGTGGTGATATACTGTAGGAGGAAGGAAGTGGTGTGTGTGTGTGTGTGTGTGTTCAGCCTGGTGGTATAATGAGACAGTACTTGGCCCCCTTGAGTACGATAACATGATCACCTTGAGTACGATAACACGACCACCTTGAGTACAATGTCTTAACCCTCTAAGTATAATGATCATCTGTTTTGCTTGAGTACGATGTCTTAATCCAGCGAATATAATGTTTTCTAGAATACAATGATACTTATGTACTCAGGGGGTTAACGACATCGTACCCAATGGGTTAAAGACGTTGTTAAAGGGTTATAATTTTAATCCATATTGGTGGTTAATTTTATTGATGCTTTTAACTATCGCGTAATTTCAGTAGTTGTGGGGAGAGAGTGTGGTTAATGTCAGGGTTAATGTGTGGTTAATGTACAGTAGGCGGGTTAATGTGTGGTTAATGCACAGTAGGCGGGTTAATGTACAGTAGGCGGGTTAATGTGTGGTTAATGTACAGTAGGCGAGCTTATTCGACCTCAACTATGTGGTATAGTTATAGTACATAATTAAGCAGGAACTTTCTGATCGTGGGAGTGTATATTATTTTTTTTTATTCGTCAGTTAGGTTTGGTTAGACTAGGTTAGGATAAATTCGGTTAGGCTAGGTTAGGTTAGGTCAGGTTAGGTCAGGTCAGGTTAGGTTAGGTTGGGTTATACAAACATAGTACCATTATAGTTAACTACTGCAAAACAACTTTAATTGACTTTTTTTTTTACTCCGTGAGGCACAAAAGTAATTAGAATTTTATTTTGTTTTCTGAGCGGCGCCCCTCTAATGTTTCGGCGAGGGAGGGAAGTACGCAACACTCACACGGACACTGAGTTAACCTACGATTCCACTTTAATCGACTTATCGTAGCTGGCACACTCATATCATCTCATGAGTTGGCACTGACATCCTTCCTGATCGTCAAGTTATACTGTGAGGTGTGTGTGTGTATGTGTGTGTGCGTCTGTGTGTGTGTGTGTGTGTGTGTGTGTGTGTGTTTCTCTGTTCATACTCACCTCGTACTCACCTCATATTCACCTCATGCCTCATACTTCATTCCTTTAATCACCTCAACAGATCTAAAAATGTCGAACTCATTAAAAAAATCCTGAGAGTCTTTCCACCGTGAAGATAATTCTTAATCTTTACTTCTTCGTCTTGAGATTATAACCCGGAGTTTGGTCAAGACCATCTCTATTTTACCTTCCTATTTTGGTGCTATCCGGTGCCTTGTGTCATCCATTATCTGTGTCATCCATTATCTGTGTCATCCATTGTCTGTGTCATCCATTGTCTGTGTCATTCATTGTCTGTGTCATCCATTATCTGTGTCATCCATTGTCTGTGTCATTCATTGTAACTCATCCTACATTGGCCAACTTCCATCCTCTGCCGCCCAGCTAATTCCTACCACACCCACCCACCCTCCTTCCCTAACCCACCCTCCCTTACCCACCCACCCACCCTCACCCACCCACCCACCCTCACCCACCCACCCGAATTATGTTTATTTGGAATATTTTTCTTTAATCTTTACTAACCTTTAAATAACCAGGTATTGAAGTATATATTAAGATCCCGCTGTGTATTTAGAGGTGTAGGTGTGTGTGTGTGTATAGCCTGGGTGTATGTGTAGAGGGGAGAAGAGGGAGGTTGAGGAGGAGATGGAAGAAGGGAAGAGTGAGGGGAGGAGAGAAGGGGAGAATGGTGTTGACTGGGTGTAGATTGGTAGGAGAGAAGGGGTGTGAGAGGGTAGAGGGAGGGGTGTATGCTGGTAGGAGTGGGTGGGAAGGGTGGTAGGTGTTGAGGAGGGGAAGTGACCTGGGTGGAGGGTGGAAGAAGGGTGGACGAGGTGAAACAGGGATGGAGGAGGAGGAGGAGAAGAAGAATAAGAAGAATAAGGGGTGTGATCTGGGTGGAGGGGGTGGAGGGTGGGGGGGAAGAAAGATGAAGAGGGGAAGGGGTGTGACCTGGGTAGAGGGAGGGGGTGGGGTGGAGGGTGTGGATCAATGTCTTCCTAGGAGCGGCCGACTCCTCCCTTCTCCTTATGCACACTTTGGGTACCAGGAAGAACATCCGGGGGAGGAGGAGGAGGAAGGGAGGAAGGGAAAATGGAGAAATGAGAGAAAGGCCAAGGGAGGTGGTTGGGGAAGAGAGAGAGAGAGAGAGAGAGAGAGAGATTTGTGATTATAAAAAAAATCAATATTAAAGATAAAGAATTGTGCGTGCGTGACCGTGTGTGTGTGTGTGTGTGTGTGTGTGTGTGTGTGCGCGTGTGCGTGTGTGTGTGTGTCTGTCTCTGGACGCACATAGGGAAAGACAGACATATAAAGAAAGTGAAATAAACTTACACCAATAATACATCAAAGGAATTATTTTTACATCATAAAGAATTAAAATTTACATAATAAAATCCAGGAAAAGTAACCTAACCTCATCTAACCTAACCTAACCTAACCAAACCTAACCTAACCTAACCTCTACTAGAATTATAACATAAACTACTGTAACTCAGAAGCCTTTAAACAAATTATTTCCACCTGATTGATCGTGCCCGGCCAGTAGAGAACCTTTCCTAGTTGGATATCCTATTTCGATAAATCCTTGACCTTCTACATCCTGAGTGTGAGTCCTACGTTAAAATTCTCTCTGAAATATTTTAAGATTATCCTAAGCGACTCGGGGAAAACTAACCAACCATAACAAAAGTGGTGGTCGGTTAGGTTAGATTAGGTTAGGTTAGATTAGGTTAGCGTTAGGTTAGGTTAGCTTTGCGTTAGTTTAGCGTTAGGTTAGGGCAGGTCAGGTCAGGTCAAAGTATATCACATCGTGTTTAGTCAGCTAATTATCTCCATGTCAACACACTTCAAGAATTTTATGGAATCGATATGAAAAAATTACCTCTGTCGATACCACTCTAAAACACCCAAGGACCACCACCACCTCCTCCTCAAGGGCCACCACCTCTTCCTTAAGGGCCACCACCTCTTCCTCAAGGGCCACCACCTACTCCTCAAGGGCCATTCAATAAGTGAGGTAGTTAACAGCACTCGTGGGAACAGTGTGCTAACTCTTGGAACGATCAGTGTGTGGCGTCAAGGGCCAGTGTAGCCTATCATCAAATACTTGAGCGTCTGAGACTCTTACACGGTCTGAGCACCATTGAGGCCATCAGATTACAGTGATGTGAGTCCATAATGGAGTCCAGGAGGAGGAGGAGGGAGTGGAGGAGGGAGTGGAAGAGGAGGAGGGAGTGGAGGAGGAGGAGGGAGTGGAGGAGGGAGTGGAAGAGGAGGAGGGAGTGGAGGAGGAGGGAGTGGAGGAGGAGGAGGAGGGAGTGGAGGAGGGAGTGGAGGTGGAGGAGGAAGTTGAGGAGGAGGAGGGAGTGGAGGAGGAGGAGGGAGTGGAGGAGGGAGTGGAGGAGGGAGTGCAGGAGGAGGAGGGAGTGGAGGAGGGAGTGGAGGTGGAGGAGGAAGTTGAGGAGGAGGAGGGAGTGGAGGAGGAGGGGCGTCACACACTATAGGGTATGATGGGATCTTAGTATTTCTTTGTACTGTGTGTGGAGGGACAGCAAGTGGCGTCACATGAGTTCATGGGGACGCGGTAGCCAATCAATACCTTGCCTCCGCACCCAACGCTCTCACCCGTGTGTCACCCAGCACCTCTCACCCATGTGTGTCACCCAGCTCCTCTCACCCATGTGTGTCACCCAGCTCCTCTCACCCATATGTCACCCTGCCCCTCTCACCCATGGTTCACCCAGTACTCTCAACCATATGCCACCCAGCACCCTCTTACCTGTGTGTCACCCAGCCTCTGTTACCTGCACGTCACTCAACCCCTGTTACCTGCTTGTAACCCAGCTCTCTCACCCGCGTGTCACACAGCCCTCTCACCCGTGTCACCCAGCCTCACTTACCCGTGTGTCACCCAGCCCCTCTTACCTGCGTGACACCCAGCCCTTTGACCCGTGTGTCACCCAGCCCTCTCACCCGTGTGCCATCCAGTCCTCTCACCCGTGTGCCATCCAGTCCTCTCACCCGTGTGCCATCCAGCCCTCTCACCCGTGTGTCACCCAGCCATTTTTCTCTTTCTGTCTTAAACACACTCATGATGTTCGCGAAATTATAGTGACACCTGAACTTCTCTCCTCCCCCCCCCCCCCCCACACACACACACACGCGTGGACAGAGGTGTCAAGCGTAGGAAAACAGACAGACAGATGGACAGACAAATTTACCCAATAGCACGCGTGTCCTTGTCAGTAGAAGAAATCATGCAGTGTTGGGGCGCCTTCTGTCTCCCGCCGTCACAGCGGAGCAAAAATTGAGTCAAGTTTTATGTCTGGACAAAAAGAAAGTTATGACGTAGGTTTTACTCTTTCCCTTTCTACTCCACCGCCCACAGGTATATATCATAACGCTGCCGCCCACGCATCCATAACCCCACCCACCGCCCACAGGTTCATATCATAACCTCACCGCCTACACGTCCATAACCCCCCCCCCCGGCCCCCCACCAAAGAAGGCTAACTGACATAAGGAGGTCACTTAGTCTTCTTTTTCGTTTAAACTGTTAACATTATCGTAACCGGAAACTGCTGACCTTGGCATCATAATATTTAAGGGGTCATATGGGGTCACAGTTCGCGTGTGTGTGTGTGTGTGTGTGTGTGTGTGTGTGTGTGTGTGTGTGTGTGTGTGTAGAGAACCTTACATATGTATAATAAAGACAGCTGTGTTGGAAGGTACACATATAGTGTACTGTATACTGAGATGTTCTTTGTGCTTCAGGGTCACGGGTTCAATATCGTCATGAACACACTCTCTCTCTCTCTCTCTCTCTCTCTCTCTCTCTCTCTCTCTCTCTCTCTCTCTCTCCTAATATGACCTCTTAAACATGGCGGACTTAAATTCCCTCCTTAATATTCTGTAATTTCCTGGTGACGGTGGTGGTGGCGGCGGTGGCGGCGGCAGGCTGCGGTAGCGGCGGCGGCGACTGCTTCACCCAATTCTCCCACCACACACCCATGTTATTCCTCATCGCGAAATATTAATGCCAGGGATAAAAATCTGATATCGCAGCATTAACCACTTGGCATGTTAATGTTATACCTTTGACCAGGAAGTGCGCCAATATGTCTGGATTTTGCAGGAGAGAAAGACGGAGTGAGAGAGAGACGTATACAGTAGAGTTTTGAAGAGCACAGAGGAGAGAAAAGAAGGGGGAATGGAGATGAGGGGAGGTGGTGGAAGGGGGAAGGGAGGAGGCGGAAAGGGGGGAGGCGGAAGCGGGAAGGGAGGAGGTGGAAGGGGGAAGGGAGAAGAAGGGGAAGGGGAAGGAGAGGTGGGGGCGGCGAGGTGATAGGCGCGCCACACCTTAAAGGAGAGCTCACAATGCGCTCTCTTCGCATCCCCACGCTACAGTAGTGGGAGGAGGAGGGGGAGGAAGAGGAGGTGAGGAAGAGTAGGAGGGGAGAAAGAAGAGGAAGGGGAGGAAGAAGAGGAGGGGGAGGAAGAAGAAGAAGAGGAAGAGGAGGTGTTGGTGGTAATGGTGCAGGTGAGGTCAGGTGATACTAATAGGCGATGGTTCTCCTATTTCTTAAGTCTATTCATTAGTGTTTGGCATCTATGAACACATCATTGAGTACGATGATTTAACCCCTTAATTACTATGGTTTAACCCCTTTAATGCGTACTCCTTGTGTACGACGTCTTGACCCCAAGAGTACAATGATTTAATACCCCAGTGTGGATACAGCGCTCGTCAAGTGTTCTAAGGGTCGGTGGTTCGGTCCCAGGACACTCATAGTCCGTTCAGCTGGAAATGGATGCCTAACTTTACATGTCGGGGAAATAAAGGCTGCTGCTTCCTCTTGTACCAAAGGCTTAGTAATCGGTATGTTGCATCAGCACTGTCCTTGTACGGGGCCACAGACAGACTGAACCCCCACACACAAATTCTGTCTAATATGAGCTTCCGTGCCACATGACACTGTGAGTGACAGTGTAGTGACACATTCACCGCAGTGTCACGGTCTTATTTTAGCTTCCATGACACGCGTTTTGCAGACATTTTTAGGGTTCCTCTCAAAGCTTTGTGTTGTGTTTTATAGAAGATATTTTCCTCGGCGGGTCAAGGTGAAGGCTGAATTAAGTTGACTGATTATTGATCTTAATTTAGTTGCCAAGGGTTCATGTTTATTTATCTGTAACACTGACGAGACTCCACCTGATAATTCATCCAGTTAGAACAACAATACCGTCATAATTTCAAAAAGTTAAAGAATTTTTTCCTTTTAATGTATCACAAATCCTTAAGAAGTGTCCTCATGGTGTGTGTGTGTGTGTGTGTGTGTGTGACTACAGAACCAGGACCAGGACTTGGCTTCTAGTGAGTTCCAGCTGCCCGACACATTAAAGGAGCAACTCCAGTGTATTAATGACGGACGTGTAAATCCACATCCTGGAGAGGGTCAAGTAGCTGTACCTGGAGGTAATGAGGAGTAATGGGCCAAGTTTGATGCATATGTCTTGATAACTCAGACTTCTGTGTAAACAAAATTCTCAGATATGACTCGAACTATCGCAGCGTGGGGGCTGTGAAACGCTGCACCGTCAAAAATAAATAATTTTGTAGTTCCTTCCTTACACATAGACTCCAGAAAGTCATTGTTTAGTGAGATAGGGAATATTTGAAGTTCATTAAAAGTTTACCCGTAGACCAGACGAGTTAGGACCCGAGGGAAGGCGAGTGAACAATGGTATCGGGTAGAAGGAAATGTATGTCTTTTACCGACGCGGGGAAATTGTTGCAGCGAGAGTCACCAGATAGTCTGAGAGAGGGAAATTGAAAGTCGGTCCGTGAGCAGTAGCTACGAGGCCTCGGGGGTGATGACTGGGGGTGGTAACTAGGGGTGTGTGACTGGTGCCGGGTAAGGGATCGTGACTGAGGGTGGGGTGAGGGATGGTTGACAGGTGAGATGATGGGTGGAGACTGGAGGTGACGGGAGGGGGGGGGAGTCGTTACGGAGAGTGGTTAGGAGTGATGAGGGGAAGGGTGAGGGGTGGTGATTGAGGGGGAGAACGTGTCGGAGGGAAGGAGGCAGAAGGTATTGGGTGCTATGGGTGAATGATGTACTGTTGGACGTGTGGATGTCACTGGGTGTGTACTCTGTCATTCTACTCACCACTGTGCTAAGACTTGACTGACTCCCTCCCAACCACTGTGTGTACGTATCACTTGTGTGTACGTATCACTTGTGTACACGGTCGATGTTATTCACAGCCCAATGAATTTCCTTTAAGCACACAGTGAAACCTCCATATAACGAACTTCTCTCCAATATAATCCGGTAGATGGAGGAGTTTCACATCTAAAGAACCCTCGAAATAACGGACTTTCATCTCCAAATAGTCTGTTAAATAGAGGTTGTGCTGTACATGTATTCTCTCGTTACTATTAATACACAATTACTCCATGAAGAAAGTTAAGATAGATTTGTGTTTCTTATTTAATGTTGCTGGGTGGTGGTGATGGTGGTGGTGATGATGGTGGTGGTGGTGGTGGTGGTGGTGATGGGTGGTGGTGGTGGTGATGATGGTGATGGTGGTGATGGTGTTGGTGTTGGTGGTGGTGATGGTGATGGTGGTGATGGGTGGTGGTGGTGGTGATGGTGTTGGTGGTGGTGATGATGGTGATGGTGATGGTGATGGTGGTGATGGGTGGTGGTGGTGATGGTGGTGATGGGTGGTGGTGGTGGTGGTGCCAGGCGAAGCGGGACTCCTACTGGTTGTGGGAATAAGATGAAGTAAATCTCTCACGCCGGGAATGTTTTGTGAGGACGTGATGAGGAAAATATGAGGGATGCTGGTGGTAAAGAGAAGACCACAGGGAGAGAAGAGTAACTTAACTATTAGGTCTTCTAGATTTCGGGTCTTTTGCCGGATTTGGGAATATATGGTGAGAATTATAATTTCTTCCGTTTTTTTTTTTTTTTTAGAATTCCGAAATAAAGAATGCCAGATTTCATTTATTTTGCCGGATATTAGAGTTTATAAGCATATTTTGTAGTTATTTTTTTTTTTTTAAGAATTCGGGAATGATGACTTACAAACACACACACATAGAAATACAAACAAACAAACATAGATTAATATGAACCCCTCTTACACACACACACACACACACACACACACACACATAAATATGCGTAAAGTCGTGCGTATACATGTAGGTGTTGGAGGTCTCCTTGATATTGGAAGGAGAGAATGACCTATATGATAACACATTCCTATGCAAATATCCAAGAGAGGGAGAGAGAATATTACCCACTGCCGCGAATATTAATACCATCCTCACTACACACCTGCCTCTCGATATTCCCCCGTACAGGTATTTATAAGTCGTGTGTATTGCTAACAGAGTCCCATCAGGGGTTCTATGTGGGTTCGATGTTTAATGGGTTCGTATTAGGGGGTTTCAATTTAGGTTCGATATTCAAGGGTTTCGTATCAAGGGTTCGTATTAGGGGGTTCAAGGTTGGTTCGATATTTAATGGGTCCGTATTAGGGATTCAGGAGGTTCGAATCAAGGGGTTCAAAGATATAAAATGAGGTAGCCATTCATACTTAGGTATATAATTTCAATATTCTTTTATCTTCTCTTTCTTCCTCATTATATCGGTCTTCTCTCTCCTCCTTCTCCTATTCATTTTTCTTCTTGCGTTTTCTCTTTTCTTCTCTTTTTTTTTCGTGTCTTCTGTTATTTCCTATCCTCTCTCTCTCTCTCTCTCTCTCTCTCTCTCTCTCTCTCCTCTCTCTCTCTCCACATGAAGTGACTTGACATCAAAGGGCAAGTGAGAGAGGCGAGTCTGGCTCACTGTCACTCTGATGGATCAACACAAAAGGATCACTGTTGGCTGACGGTGGAGCCTTAAGAATCAGTCGTGGTGTTAGTTGTTAGTGTAGGGGGGGAGGGTAAGGTGGGGGGAAGGAGGAGAAAGGGTATGAAGAGGAGGAGAAGGGGGAAAGGTAAAGGGAGGAGAATAATGTCAGGGTGTGTGTGGAGTAGGAGGAGGAGGAGAGCAAGTAAAGGGAGGAGGAGGAGGAGAAGGAGGAAGAGGGCAAGTAGGATGTTAATGTGTGGGAAGGAGAAGCAAGAAAAATTGAGAAGAATTAAAGGGGGTAGTGAATGCAGACCGACTAACTCCCCCCCCCCCCCCCCCCCCCCCCCCAAGATGTACAAATTTCCTTTACAAGACGAACATTTTTATGACTTGACTCTGCTTCACCAAAACACAGCACCACGGAAGTAAAGAACTCTTACATGTAGTCCGAATTTATTTATCTTTATGCAGAAAATTTAAAGGCAACTGAGAATTGAAAACTTAATTAATTATTATTTATTTTTTACTGAGATTCGGTGGAAGAGGAAACCTGATTTCAGTATTTTATCATTTTATTTATCAAATATAATTAGTTTATCGTATTTTATTATTATTAGTTTTTGTAGGCATTATATAACAACTACCTTGACTTCTGCTGGAGGGAGGCTCAAGGAGACATCATCCGACACAGTTTATAGTTTCTTATGATTATATAATTTGCCATGACTGACATACGGACGTTTAATTCTTTGTTCTAGTCACTGCTGTAGTTTAGGTGTCAACTAATGTATGTTTTTACTCTCTTTTGTTGACAGGTAAGGAGCTGTGGCAGGCAGTAACGAGCCAGGTAGAGCGTTAATTATAAGGGCGTGTGAGGAGCCGTTTAATTTAGACACATCACACAGTTTGTTATATTTTGTTCCACACTTGTAGATACATTGAGATTATTGACTGACTTAGCGACACTGATGATGGAGAAATACACGGGAAATAATTTTAAGAATATTATTATAATTGATTATAATACATTAACGTTTAGAAACCCTCATACTACACTTGACAGATACTGTAGTTGATAATTACAACGGGGTGATAAATGGGGTCATATTATCATCGTTATATTCTTTACTTGATGTTGATTATAATCCATCTCACGATATATGACGCACGCAAACTTGGGTAAGTAACCGACGTAAATACGTACATCAAATGGTTGTCATGGTGATATACAGACTGGCATCACGTGTTGGACAAGCTTACAGGCGGAAAATTAACATGTCTTTCATTAGGGCGGTGACGGCGGCGGTAGTGGTTGAAGGTTCTCTCTCGTCTGTTGCGGTTTTCTGGATAATTTGAAACGGAAAGATAATGGTGGGGTGTAATTCATCACTCTCTCGCTCACTAGTATATATTATGAACACTCCCTCACGCTTTCCTGCCACCCATCGTTCTCTCATTTTTATTATTTCTCTCATTTTCTTTATTTTTCTCTGTCATTTTCTTTGTCTTTCATTGTCTACCTGTTTTTAATCTCTCTCTCTCTCTCTCTCTCTCTCTCTCTCTCTCTCTCTCTCTCTCTCTCTCTCTCTCTCCCAGGCAGTAGTAGTAGTGCAGGAGGAATTCAACAGTTTGAACAGAGTTGAACAAGTGGCCCCAGGAGACACTCGGGCTGACCATTGTCCACTTCGTCGCCGCCATCCCACGTTTTTTTTTATGGTCGACTGGAGATTGTTTCCTCCTCCTTCTGGTCACCGAAGAGGTTGTTTTTTTTTATTGTTTTTTTTTTCATCCCCTCTTGTTGGTCTTCAAGGGGGTGTTGAAAGGGCCCCCCCCCAGCCAGCCTCACTCTTGATAGCTGTTGTTTTTTGTTTTTGTTTTTTAATAGTTTTGTGATCCGGTGATGTTTGTGAGTTTATAATCCGATGTCTTGAAGAACTTTACTTCCTATTGGCTAAGAATTTTTTTTTATTTTATTCGTTATTCCTTATTTCGTCTAATTCTTGATCTTTTTTTTATGTTTTGGTTTTACGCTCTATTATCAAAAAAAAATAATTCCTATTTTTTTTTTCAATTTTTTTTTTATTTTTGCATTATGGATTTTTTTTCTTCGTTTTTAATTGACTTCCTTGTTGAAACTTGATCAGTATATCACATTAGTATATACGTGTAGAGACCTTATACAATATACATTTTGGTCTAAACTATATACATCTTTAGATCTATAATATTCATCTACAGTATATATAACCAAGTACAGATTACAGGTCCAAAATTTATTCAATGTATTTTTTTGTGAAGTTAATATAAATTTATTCCTATTCGTATATATATATATAAATACGGTTCTAGTTCAATGTATTATTTTAATTTCCTCATCGTTTCTTTGTCCTGCTCAGTCTCTCCTCTAGTTAGTTGTCTGGGAATAATTAGTAATATAGAACCATAGTGGAAAATAATTGTAATGATCTGTTTCTGTCTTTCTTCTGTAATGTGTGTGTGTGTGTGTGTGTGTGTGTGTGTGTGTGTGTGTTGTGGTTGTAGTTAGGTATTGTTGTATTGTAGTTCTTATAATTGTGTTGGGTTGTTTGTGTTGTTGTGCTTCTGTTGATGTTTAGTGTTGTGTGTTATCTGGGTTGTGGTGTTTCATGTGTTCTTGGATGGTGGCCAAAGAGATATTAATGTGTTACTTGGCATCAGCTGTTTCTCTCTCTCTCTCTCTCTCTCTCTCTCTCTCTGGTATATGAATGAGAGAGAGAGAAAGAGAGAGAGCTTAATGGCTACTTAAGGCTTAGGCATGTGGTGTAGCAGACTGTGACGCTACTTCATTAGCATATATACAAACAAGGATACGCATATATATGGGATAGCTGTACTGCTCTCTCTCTCTCTCTCTCTCTCTCTCTCTCTCTCTCTCTCTCTCTCTCTCTCTCTCTCTCTCTCTCTCTCTCTGCCACACACTCTGTTTCCCTGCCACACACACTCTCTCTCCCTGTTACACAGTCTCTCTCTCTCTCTCTCTCTCTCTCTCTCTCTCTCTCTCTCTCTCTCTCTCTCTCTCTCTCTCTCTCTCTCTCTCTCTCTCTCTCTCTCTCTGCCACACACTCTGTTTCCCTGCCACACACACTCTCTCTCCCTGTTACACAGTCTCTCCCTGCCACACTCTCTCTCTCTCTCTCTCTCTCTCTCTCTCTCTCTCTCTCTCTCTCTCTCTCTCTCTCTCTCTCTCTCTCTCTCTCTCTCTCTCCCTGTTACACAGTCTCTCCCTGCCACACACACTCTCTCTCTCTCTCTCTCTCTCTCTCTCTCTCTCTCTCTCTCTCTCTCTCTCTCTCTCTCTCTCTCTCTCTCTCTCGTAATGTATGTATTGCAATAAGTCGTTGCTCAAGCACGGGTGTGTATATCGGGGCTGGCAGTTTGACAGAGAATTATGGTGTAGGCAACTGCTGAAGAGAAATGGCTCCAATATTGAATTATAGCAGACCTCGCCCTGAATATGGATTAGTGTATGGTGTGTGTGTGTGTGTTATTGCTCGCTGTGATGGATTAGTGTGTTGTTCGCTGACAGGACACACACACACACACACACACACACACACACACACACACACACACACACACTAGCTGCGGTCAAGTTTTCCCGCACGCGACACTATCTGATAATATACATTTATGGGTCATATAATATAATAGATCTGTTGATGATGAATGCTAATGCTTCCTTCATCACAGTTATCAGTCCTGAGCGCTCTCTCTCTCTCTCTCTCTCTCTCTCTCTCTCTCTCTCTCTCTCTCTCTCTGATCGTTGCTCTTTTGTTATTCACTCTTCCTTTGTAATGTTCATACGACAAGTGGACCAAAATATTAAGTTACTTGAGAATAATTTTTACACAGTCGTAATTTTTGTGGTTTTACTGATCAAAATTATATGTTTTTTTATATTATTTTTGGCCAAAGTTTGTACATTAATTACTCAATTGTTATTGGTTATTTTTTTTGGTTCAGTAAATTTTTGTTCATAACTCGATACATAATGATTTAGTGCGGTGAATCGACTGGACATTGACAACATTGACTGAAATTTATTATTATTTTTAGTTTGTCATAAAAAAAAATTGTTGTTAAAATGAAAACATGTTCTAATTACCCTAACTATTTACTAGCTACTGAGCGATGCTTAATGAGCCCAGGTACAGTAATTGTCCCACCTGAGACAAATAACAACATACAGGGTAACAACAACACATCCGACACTGCACTAGACCTACTTCAATTTCCCAACATTTAAAGTTAGGTGCAGTAGGTCTATGCTACTTTATACCAGGGTATAGACTATAGGTATGCCTCACGGAATCGAACCATCGAACTTAAAAAGACACGAGGCAAGCGCTGTATCCACTTAGCCACCGCCTCACCACTAGTCAACACGTAATTTTCACTCGTGGTTTAAATTCCTTCAGAACGGGGAGGTGTATGGCGTCGGGATATGGGAAAAATTAGGCGGATTACGTGAGGGGCGGCAGCCTAGTGTGGGGGGGGGCTAGTAGGGGACGGCTTTGTAAGGGGGGGGCTAGTAGGGGACGGCTTTATAAGGGGGGAGGGGGGGGGAGTTTATACCTGGCGCAGGGTTAGGCATCGACCGGACAACGCGAAGGAGTGAAGCAGCTTGGCGGAAGGAACGGAAGGAGGCTACGTGGGTCGGAAGGAAAGGGGTTATAAGGGACGAAAGGGGATTGGCTTATTATGTGATGGAATTTCATAACGGAATGGACGGTTGACGATAACATGGGGGACGGAAGGGAAGGAATTATATGAGGCGGAAGGGACAGCAGGGG
>CAUDMG010002277.1:27500-32500 GCA_958450375.1 Homarus gammarus | reverse complement strand
TTAATTCTGAGAGATTATGTATGTGTATCTGCCGCAAGTGTGAGACTTGTGTGTATCTGCCGTAAGTGTGAGACCTTGTGTGTATCTGCCGTAAGTGTGAGACCTTGTGTGTATCTGCCGTAAGTGTGAGACCTTGTGTGTATCTGCCGTAAGTGTGAGACCTTGTGTGTATGTGCCGTAAGTGTGAGACCTTGTGTGTATCTGTCGTAAGTGTGAGACCTTGTGTGTATCTGCCGTAAGTGTGAGACCTTGTGTGTATGTGCCATAAGTGTGAGACCTTGTGTGTATGTGCCGTAAGTGTGAGACCTTGTGTGTATCTGCCGTAAGTGTGAGATCTTGTGTGTTTCTGCCGTAAGTGTGAGACCTTGTGTGTATCTGTCGTAAGTGTGAGACCTTGTGTGTATCTGCCGTAAGTGTGAGACCTTGTGTGTATGTGCCATAAGTGTGAGACCTTGTGTGTATGTGCCGTAAGTGTGAGACCTTGTGTGTATGTGCAGTAAGTGTGAGACAACATCACACCCGTTATAGCCCCAACACACTGCCTCTCTCGCACTCACCATCTTGCTTTCCGTTTAATTATTCAAGTTATTTTTGTAAAGCGCGGAGTGAAAAGATAAATCCTCAGCTTTCCATTATTTATTTTTTTACTTCTCATATTGTAAAACATTTTGCTATTCATTTGTTTACTTATTTGTTTATTCTGTCACATTGTTTACAAATTTACAGTTTTTTTGTTAGCGTTTTTGGTTCCTGTTTCCTGAGTAAGAGATAGATAGATAGATAGATAGATAGAATTATTACAAAATCTCAACGTTTGGACCTGAGTTTAGTATTGTTGTTACCCATGTAAAATTATCACTCACAGAAAACGTAAAAGAATATATTAGTAATTTTCTACAACTAAACCTCAAGAGCAGTACGAGTCGACCTTTCGCTTGTGGTATCAGAAAATAAAATTTGATCTTTATTTTAACATTGTTCAAATATATATTTGGCTCAATTAACGATTTTTTTTGTGTGTATTCATGAGGTAAGTTAAGGATAAGAGGGAAATATTATGTGTGTTCTTAATTTTTCTGCGCTATTTAATTTGTTTCCGTGAATTAATTTCCCGGGTAATGCTGCAAGTTGCCGTGTCATAGTTACAGCGTGGGTCGTGCTGTATCTCGTCCTACAGCATCTAAAAGTCGTGATCTTGTTGTTTTTAGGTGGTGGTGACTCGGCTGCAGGAACATCTTGATTAGTTGGTCATGCAGCAGCTTGTGGCGAGGAGCCCAGAGGCGGAGACTATTACGATAAGGAAATAGAGGAAGCGTACCAGCCCGACCTACATCACCAGGGGTTGCCGAGTCTCCTCCCCTCCCCCGCGGTCAAGCAAATTATAGTTTCCCTTAAGATCATTGTTGGCGACCTGCTGTTGTATGTGGCTGTTGTGGTGTGTTGTGTGGCTGTTGTGGTGTGTTGTGTGGTTGTAATGACGTATTCTCTAACTATTATGGTGTATTGTGAAGGCTATTGTGTAGTATGGTAACTCTTTCAACAATGACCCGCTTCTTTGAATCTCTTCACTGCTGGGACACAAACAGTATATACTTGTACATTGGTGAAATATGAGACTTTAAAACAAGAATGTCATTAATGACTCCTCTTTCTTATATACATATATATATATATATATATATATATATATATATATATATATATATATATATATATATATATATATATATATATATATATTGGTTGTGAAAGATATTGTTTTAAAATCTTACACTGAGAACCTATTCGTCTCTGTGTGTTTCAGCATAAAACAAGACAAAAGGGGTCACGCGCATTATCCCCCTCTTCCCTTCCCCCCTTCTTCCCACCCCTTCCTCCTCTCCCCTCATCCCTCTCCTCCTCCCCTCCCCCTCTCCTGTCCTCCTCCTCCTTCCTCTCCGAGCTCCACCACAGTAACTTGTCTCGTGAATTTAAGATAAAAAACTGAGAAATTGGTTTAAAACTTAAGAATGAGATGGGTATGATTGCACACATTCCAAACCCGATGTAAGTGGATTGCTGTCTCTGTGTCGGTGCTCTGTCGGGGGGTAGTGTATCGGTGCTGCTGCTGTGTCGATGCTGTTGTGTCGGAGGCAGCGTATCGGTTCTGCTGTATTGGTACTGTATCGGAGGTGCTGCTGCTCTGTGTTACTGTTGGTGCTGTGTTACTGTATGTTAAGACCGGCGTAGCGCGATATAGAGAGATAAACAGTCCCTCTTCTTTTAAGCCGACGCTCTCTTAAGTAGACTCCAACTGACTCGCTCTGAATAAAACATGAGCCCTTGGTATAGTCTCTCATGGTATTAGACGAAGAAGAAGAAAAAATGAATTACACATTTCTTATCTGCTTTTCTATTTGCTTGATTTATTTTTTTTTTTTACTTGTAAGATTAGATTAGTATCTTGAAGCACTTTCTTTATGGCGTACAGCACTTCACTTGTCTTATGGGATGACTTGACATACTGTGTTGGTTGAAGACAAATTAATTGTTTGTAGGGATTTACAATTATAGTGTATAGGTTTAGTGTTTTGTTACCTTGTGTGTGTGATGGTGGATAATGTGTGTGATCCACCTTACACACACACACACACACACACACACACACACACACACACATTTTCCACATCCACTCACATGACAAAATATCTCGCCATCCTTGAGGTGGCTGGGGTTTATACCATTGTGAATGATTTACGAGAAGTGTACACCTCACGTAGCCCCATTTTCTTTTTGAGTCATCTTCCGTGTTCTTTTGAGGTGTGTGAGTGGGGAGAGGGGGTGGGTGGGGTGGTAACTCATGCATGCTGAGTGGGGTCTGGCCGCAGCTGCTCGCCTCTCTCTTCTTCCCAACAACTCACCGGAGGGTTCTTGGTATTGTGGAGGGTTGGTGAGCTTCCTCCAGTCACGCCTCCAGTGTAAACCATCCTGTACAAAACCTCCAGTATTGTGCTCAGTCTTGGCGGTAATCGACCTGAACTCTTATGGTCCAGGTGCATTTTTGTCTTGGTGTGTGTGTGTGTGTGTGTGTTTGTTTGTGAGTGCCGGGTGTCAGAACTAACATCGTCTTCGTGTCCGTTATAAATGTTAAACTGGCTGACAATGTTGTTGTAATACCTGTCGGGGGGGGGGGGGAGGGCGGGGGAGTGTTTGTAATATAGTAAAATTGGTTTTCGTAATTCATAACAGTTCTTCATTAATACCGACCAACAACACCAATTTAACTGACAATATAGAATTAGGAATGAATTTGCAACGAACAAAATAGTTTTACACCAACACAATATGTACACCAACACAATATGTACACCAACACAATATGTACACCAACACAATATGTACACCAACATAATATGTACACCAACACAATAAATTTACACCAACAATTTGTCGCTGGTTGTTGGAGCCACAATATGGAGGTTGGTGCGTAAAGTGGACCCAGTCATGGATGAAGTTACCGACTTAACAGTAGGTCAGGTGAATAACTTATCACCTGATCACCCTTTTAGGATTTTTCCCCAGGTGTACACTATTCATTTGGTAGTGTGTGTGTGTGTGTGTGTGTGTGTGTGTGTGTGTGTGTGTGTGTGTGCGTTCTTTTCTTCTTCATCTTTCTAGTCGTCTCTCTCTCTCTCTCTCTCTCTCTCTCTCTCTCTCTCTCTCTCTCTCTCTCTCTCTCTCTCTCTCTCATGATTGGACTCGGTGACCTGAACTTAAGTGTGTGAGTCTTGGAAATTTTTAAGTGGTGGCCTAAAGTAAGACGACCTCTAGTGGTGGCCTAAAGTAAGACGACCTCTAGTGGTGGCCTAAAGTAAGACGACCTCTAGTGGTGGCCTGAAGTAAGACGACCTCTAGTGGTGGCCTGAAGTAAGACGACCTCTAGTGGTGGCCTGAAGTAAGACGACCTCTAGTGGTGGCCTGAAGTAAGACGACCTCTAGTGGTGGCCTGAAGTAAGACGACCTCTAGTGGTGGCCTGAAGTAAGACGACCTCTAGTGGTGGTCTGAAGTAAGACGACCTCTCGTGGTGGTCTGAAGTAAGATGACCTCTAGTGGTGGCCTGAAATAAGACGACCTCTAGTGGTGGCCTGAAGTAAGACGACCTCCAGTGGTGGCCTGAAGTAGGACGACCTCCCTCCCTCGGTTACCTACGCCGGAGGACTTTCGTTCACTCCATAATCGAGCACCAGTACAGACACAAGCCGGGCGAACGTTTGCCAGGTGTAGTTATCAGTCTTGCTTCCGTTTGGTGTGGTTTATCTGACGTGGTTTTACCTGACGTTGATTCAACAATTAAAAAATATATATGCGGGTCGTGGTCGCTGGAGGAGACGCCAGGCGCTTTTGGTTGCCCGTGCTGACTCTGTGTATAGTCTTGTGCCGTCACTCATTAACCTAGTGAAGTCAAGGGCCACTTGTGGACACCCGCGGGCCACACTTCTTGCTCTTGTTCCTCCTGTGGCCACACTTGTTCTTGTTCCTCCTGTGGCCGGTGAGGGGTAGAAGTAGACATGTGTGAGAGATTGTGATAGCTGTGAGAGAGGGAGATAGTAGACATATACAAGGCAACAATAGGCGGACAAAACTAAATTAATCCTATATAAAGTCTCACATGAATCCCTGCAGCCATTATGGAACACACACACACACACACACTGGTGGAGAGCGTTGGTGCTAGAGAAAGGGAAGGCTTGTGTGTGTGTGTGTGTTGGCAGGCAGGCAGGAGGTGGAATGAGACAGCTTGGTAGTGTCACTCGGCTGGGCGGTCCTCCACAACATGCAGTGAAAGTGTCGCCTGAGAATGGACAGCTGAGGAGGCAAAAATCTTTTACTTATTTATTTATTTATTTTTTTGTGGGGGGATTTGACTTTTACTTTCACTTTCTGATGGTTTTTATTCGACTTGTCTTTTTTCAGTTTATCACAATATTGTTATGGTGTTGTGTGAAGTCTTTAATTTACC
>CAUDMG010002277.1:0-25000 GCA_958450375.1 Homarus gammarus | reverse complement strand
TTCTTTCTTCTCTTCCTCCTCCTCCTCTTCGTCTCCTCCTCCTCTCCTCCTCCTCTTCTTCTCCTCCTCCTCCTCCCTTTGGGGCTGACTTGTTGGTGAGTCCTCGAGAGTATTGTGATGTACCCAGAGCCTGTGTGATAGTGATGGGTCTCTCTCTCTCTCTCTCTCTCTCTCTCTCTCTCTCTCTCTCTCTCTCTCTCTCTCTCTCTCTCTCTCTCGTGCATAACTCCATAAACACATGACATCACGAGTCAAGTATAATGACAGTAATGTTACACTTTTATGACGTCACGAATCGAGTATGGTGACGTCACGAAACACGTAGCCTATGACGAAGCTGCACTTTCATGACGCCACGAATCCAGTGTGATGCACACTAACTGTTTGTGTGGGTCGAGTCGCGTTGTAAATATTTCTGGACAAACAATCAAACAAACAATAAACAAATCTAACTACCAACGTTCAGACAGTTACAGGTAGAAAAAAATAAAATGGTTTCAAATATTATTGGAAAAAATGTTACACTTCGACTATTGCCTGACAAATACGATAAAAAACAGTGTGACAAAATATAACGCTGGAAATATTACAGTAAGAAGTATACTTATATTACTCCTCAGTTATTAATAAAGAAAAGTAATCAATTACGAATATTACTGGGAAAAAAAGTTAATCCGCTTCAAAGATTATTGGAAAAAAAATCGGCTTTTAATATAACTGGGAAAAATGTAATCGGCTTCAAATATTATTGGGAAAAATATAATCGGCTTTAAATATTACTGGGAAAAATATAATCGACTTTTAAATATTACTGGGATAAAGCGGCTTTAAATATTACTGAGAAAAATATAATCGACTTTAAATATTACTGGGAAAAACATAATCGGCTTCAAATATTACCTAAAATAATATTACTCACTAAAAATATCATTAGAAAAAATTGCATGACTGGAATATAGCTAAAAATTACAATGCAATACGAATGTCACAGAAAAAAAATATTATTAAGGATCAAATATTGACATGAAAGATCTCCCTCGTAGGGGGGGGGGGGAGGGGAGGAATATTTACACCCCAGTTATGGCGGACAAAATAATAATCGATCATCTGTAGACCATGATGGAAGTTGGTCTGTTTTTGTGTTCACTTTTGTTCAACTGTACTGCATCGTAAAATAAAAGGTGAATGACATTTGAAATTGTAACGAAATATATACAGTGTGTGTGTGTATACTCTGTGTGTGTGTGTACTGCATATGTATGTGTGTACCGTATATGTGTACTGTAAATACTGTATATGTGTGTGTACTGTATGTATGTATTGTTGTGGTCTGTAAAACATTGGAAATTGTAACAGAAAAGTTGATATATTTTTGAAAACTTTTACAAATTATTGGAAACAAACGAAAATAAATAATATATTCATGTTGTTTATAAAGGCTGTGGGCAGTTATATGCTTGGGTAACTTGTATAGACGTATGGTAGAGAAGTGTTTTAAATAGCATATAAAAAGGTCAATTTAATGAGATTTTGGCATAATTACTGGATATGTTTGTAGCTTTCAATATAACCACTATTTTTCATGATTTATACTGTATTCATATGAGTTTGGTTAGGTTAGGTTTTGTTTTGTTTTTTGTTTGGGTTAGGTTCGCATTATTTTCGTTCTTTCTCCCAATTTCCATCTCTCTCTCTCTCTCTCTCTCTCTCTCTCTCTCTCTCTCTCTGCCATAACACGTAACAAAATGTACCAGTCAAAAACATTGTTATGTTGTTTGTTGTAAGTAAAAAACCCGACGTACACTGTCAATATGTGAATAAAAACATTGAAAAGTTATACCTTTACAAAAAAAAAAAAGTGAAAATTTTGCATGAATTTCGCCAGTTAAGAATTGGTGGTTGTAAAGTTTCTCTCTCTCTCTCTCTCTCTCTCTCTCTCTCTCTCTCTCTCTCTCTGTATGTATTCATGTATGTGTGGATGTGTGTGTATATATACACACAGCATGCTAGCCTCGCAAGCGAGAGGACTCGGGTTCGATCCCCGGGCAGGGTGAAACTATGGGCAAGTTTCTTTACGCCATTTGCCTCTGTCTACCCAGCAGTAATTGGGAACCTGAATGTTAATCGATTTACGGATCGTATTCCGGGGTAATGGTTAGCCAGTGCAGTTGGCGAGTTGTTCGGTCTTCTCGGACTAGTCCTTGACACTGGGTCATGCAGCTCGTTAACTTAGGGTGTGGTTGTAGTGTTCGCGACAGCTTCTACACCTTAAACAAATTCACTCCTAGGTGGCCCTTTGGCCGGCCATCCTCGTTACACGCGGGGCAACCATGATATAGATTCATAATAAACTACACACAAACAGCATTATCCCCAGACTCAATCAGGTGTTACAAACATATTATTTAATCGTGTATAAATTCCCACTTTTACGTAGCTATATTTTTTAATCTGTACAAATTAACTGTCAAAAAAAGTAAATTGATTTTAAAATAGAATGTTGCATATACAATAACTCTTGATAATATATTTTTATAAGTATTCAGTATTATTCATATTTAAAATCAAGTTGCGTTAGTGCGGGCTGGTTTAGTCATTTATTTAGTCAGTCAGTAAGTCATTTAATCAGTCAGAAAGTCATTTAGTCAGTCAGTCAGTCATTTAATTAGTCATTTAGTTAGTCAGTCAGTCATTTAGTCAATCAGTCAGTCATTTAGTCAGTCAGAAAGTCATTTAGTCAGTCAGTAAGTCATTTAGTCAGCCAGTAAGCCATTTAGTCAGTCAGTCAGTCATTTAATTAGTCATTTAGTGAGTGAGTGAGTCAGTCAGTCATTTAGTCAATCAGTCAGTCAGTCAGTCAGTCAATCGGTCATTTAATCAGTCAGTTAGTCAGTCATCCAGTCAGTCATATAGTATAGTCAGACAGTCATATAGTTAGTCAGTCAGTCAGTCATATAGTTAGTCAGTCAGTCAGTCATTTAGTCAGCCCGTCAGTCAAGCAGCCAAGATCGACATGAAAGGAGCTGTTATTAACCAGGCTGATTTGGAGGTTATTAGGTCAGGTCAGGTCAGGTCAAGTCAGAGGTCATAATTCAGGTCAGTTCCATTGGTTTATGTTAGCTGTTATAGTTTAGCCTCGTGAGTGTCTGGAATAGATAAAAATGAGAGAGAGAGAGAGAGAGAGAGAGAGAGAGAGAGAGTTGGGGTTATGTTCTTATCTAAAGACATTACTGATGAATAGACTTAACCTCCCCCTCCCCTCCCCCCCCACACCGATCTTCCTCTCCTCGCCCCCCACCCGGATCGACCTCTTTCCACCCCCGGATCGACCCCTCCTCAACCGGATCGACCCCTCCTCAATCGGATCGACCCCTCCTCACTCCACGTGTCTACCTACCCCCGATCGGTCCTTTCTCCCCCCCCCCCTCCCCAATTGACCCCTCCTCCCTACCCAATCGATCTCTTCTCCCTCCCGGATCGCTCCCCCTCCCCACCCCCCCCGGTCACCTCCCTTCCCCCCGGTTCGACCCCCCCTCCCCCGGTTCGACCCCCCCCCTCCCCTGATCGACCTCAAGAAGTGCCCCGTTAATGAGGGCGTTTCAGCACGGACAGTCGCTCCTTCATCTGGTTAGTGCTGCCTCTCTCCCACGACCTCTCCCTTGTCCTCTCCTACGGCCTCTCCCTTGTCCTCTTCCACGACCTCTCCCTTGTCCTCTCCTACGACCTTTTCCTTGTCCTCTCTCACGACCTCTCCCTTGACCTCTCCCTTGTCCTCTCCCACGACCTCTCCCTTGTCCTCTCCCACGACCTCTCCCTTGCCCTCTCCCACGACCTCCCCTGCCTTATACTCTCTCCTGATCATTTCCTTTCTGTGATAAGTGTAAGGAGTGTGATTGCATATGAGGAGTGAGTGTGAGGGGTGCGTGGTAAGTGTGAGGGGTGAGAGAGTGAGTGAGTGTGATGTATGTGTTGGATAAATGAGAGGTGTGTGTGTGTGTGTGTGTGTGTGTAATCTCATGAGTTACACCACAGTATAGGTTGCCCAGGAAGCCAGACACTTAGGAGTCAGAAGGAAGCGACGTTACTGTGTGTGTGTGTGTGTGTGATGGACCAGCTGGCACTGTCTCAGCTGGCTCCCTTTCGCAGTGCCAAGACCCTAGCTATCACTCTAACATACCGGCACTAGTGAGGTAAATGGTCAGGGTTGGGTCATGATAGCCATTACTGATAACAACACTAGTTACTTCTGTTATGGTGTGATGGTCATGTGTTATGGTGTGATGGTTAAGTGTTATGGTGTGATGGTCAAGTGTTATGGTGTGATGGTCAAGTGTTATGGTGTGATGGTCAAGTGTTATGGTGTGATGGTCAAGTGTTATGGTGTGATGGTCAAGTGTTATGGTGTGATGGTCAAGTGTTGTTATGGTGTGATGGTCAAGTGTTATGGTGTGATGGTCAAGTGTTATGGTGTGATGGTCAAGTGTTATGGTGTGATGGTCAAGTGTTGTTATGGTGTGATGGTTAAGTGTTATGGTGTGATGGTCAAGTGAGGTAGGTGAGGAAGGATCAGATCTTCACCGTCAGCCACACTGTTTATGGTCACCACCGTCAGCCACACTGTTTATGGTCACCACCGTCAGCCACACTGTTTATGGTCACCACCGTCAGCCACACTGTTTATGGTCACCATCAAGAAAAAGTGTTGGGAGGAAACATTCAACTTTAAGCAGAAAATACACCAATGTTGAGTTTCGTAAATTTGTAACACTAAGACCATGTACTGATGCAGGGAAAGACTACAAGTGTGACTATAAGACTTAAGTAATGGAGAAATGAGTCGTGATTGTCCTGGAACAAGGAGGTGTATCTCAGCCAGCGACGTATCTCCAGCAGGAAATCACGTACGTGTTTGTAGCCAAGATATTCTACTTCAGACAGAGAAAAGGGAGGAGGCGTGGTGGGGCGGGCCGCTCACCTGCGCTCACAGAAGTAGGTCAGCGGGACCCACACACGACCAGAGTAGCGCCCCACTGAGGAAAAATATTTTTAAAATCCCCACACAACGGAGCCCCCCTTCCCCCCGGGCATCAGCTGATCGATACTGGGTGCGACGCCTGGGACATGCCGATGTGAGGAGAGGTAGGACTCCCTTACCTGGAGGGTGAGGTCCTGTACCACACTCACCCTGGCTGGTGGAGGGTGAGGTCCTGTACCGCACTCACCCTGGCTGGTGGAGGGTGAGGTCCTGTACCACACTCACCCTGGCTGGTGGAGGGTGAGGTCCTGTACCACACTCACCCTGGCTGGTGGAGGGTGAGGTCCTGTACCACACTCACCCTGGCTGGTGGAGGGTGAGGGCCTGTACCACACTCACCCTGGCTGGTGGAGGGTGAGGTCCTGTATCACACTCACCCTGGCTGGTGGAGGGTGTTGTGGAGGCAGCGGGAAGCAGGAGAGGTTATTAGACACAGTAGGAGAAGGAAGATAAACTAGCTTTAATAGAAGAGGGGCGGGGGGTAACCCTGGCCTACTGTGAGGGGGAGGGAAGGGATAAATGATGGGCTTTGTTTGACAGGAAGGAAGGGGTGGACAAGACATACTGAAGGAAGAGGCGAGGTAGACTTACCGAGGGTGAGATAGATTAAGCCTTACTGGGCGAAGGAAGGGTTATCCCAGTCACTTGGGTGTGGAGGGAGACAAAGAAAACTGGTTAGGAATAACACAGTCACTTGTAACTGGTAGATGTAATCAAGGGTTGTACCAGTCACTTGTTTGTGTTTGTTTGTGTATTTGTGTGTTTGTTTAAGTGTGTGTGTGTGCTGTTTATTTTGTGTTTGTTTGTTTTAGTGTGTGTGTGTGTGTGTAGGTAAGGTAGTTAAGTACACAGGGAGAGAGGGGTGGTGAGGGAGGATGAGGGTGCTGGGTGCATCATGCGGGCTGGTGTTGGTGACTGGCTCTCATTTTTAAGCTCCCGCGGCCCCGTGTGGTGCCGCTGATAGTGTCACACTGGGCAGTGACAAGTGTCCTGCTGCATCGTGATACAGAGGTTGTCACTGTCCAGCAGGTAGGTGGTGGCCGGACAGTGACAATTGTGGTGGTGGCCAGGGACAGGGCGTGTCATCACCAGCCTCTTCGTGCATCAGTATGTAGAAGAAACACGTGTACAGTCAACCAAAGTTGCACCGACACACCCTGGGTCTCGTGCTCGCAATTTTACCTGGCAATACTTGGTAAAGGAAGGCTGTATGTAAAGGTGGTTGTGATTGGTGAAACTATTTCCGACTGTATCACCGTCAGGATAAATATTAAACAAACCAAAGGTAGAAGTTTCCAAATGATCTTATATTTGCTTAAATAACGAAAAAAAAATTATGTGGGAATCTTGTGGCAGCTGTGGTTTCAGTTGAATTGCCAATTCATTAATATAATTTTCTTCGTTATTTAAGCAAATAAAAGATCATTTGGAAACTTCTCTTGATCTAAAATAATAATGAATAGTTTATTATTATAAAAATTCTACCCTTGGTTTGTTTAATAATCATCCTGACGGTGATACAGTAGGAAATAGATCCACCAATCACAACCACCTTTACATACAGCCTTCCTTTACCAAGTATTGCCAGGTAAAATTGCGAGCACGAGACCCAGGGTGGATCGGTGCATCTTTGGATGACTGTACACGTGTCACGATATCACTGTATAATAGTTTTACCATTCGCATCAAACATTACATAATGTGTCAACTAGCTACAATGTTTCAGTGACGTATTGGAAACGTTTTAAAGGTCCGTGATGTACTGTTGTTACTAGTTAAAAGAGCCCACTTTATACGTGTGGCTATTGAGCGCCTCCCATCCAAGCTGTGAATGGTTGTAGCGCGTGACGTCGTGTTTATAAAAATAGACTAGAGAATTAATTATGCCTTCGTCTCAAGATGATAGCAAAACAAAGCGAGCCAAATATACCTAACCTAACCTAACCTAACCTAACCTGGCTCACGGTCTGTTGGCAGCTGTATGTCAAGCTTTCGTCATCTTTCCCCTCGCCTCATCGTTGGTCTGTGTGAGGGGGGGAGGGGGGGCTGTCTTGCTCTTCGCCGTGGTATTTATGGCTGTGAGAGTAATGGGTGGTGATACATAGAGTGGCTGACCCTACCA
Source organism: Homarus gammarus (assembly GCA_958450375.1). Classification (NCBI taxonomy): domain Eukaryota; kingdom Metazoa; phylum Arthropoda; class Malacostraca; order Decapoda; family Nephropidae; genus Homarus; species Homarus gammarus. Next base: position 17,843 of record CAUDMG010002277.1, on the reverse strand, counting down.
TTACACATTCATTATGAGTCAGGTAAACATGTAGGTACACAGGTGGTTCATAATACAAGGTGTGGTGAGTTGGTTACCTGCCTTCCCTCACCTCTTATTGTGGTACTGTTGTGTGGTGGTATACTGCTCCTTCCCACCACCTCTATACCCACCCTACCACCTCTATACCCACCCTACCACCACAGTATATATCCATCACATCTCCACTTTCATCATATCCACTTCGCCATCAGCACTACAATACCATCACCATACCTACACCCCACCATCCATCACACACCCCTCCCCCCTCCCCCCCCCTCCTCCTCCCTCCTCCATCACACAGTCTCATATCTTATGTTTTCCTCCCGAGCTCTGTGTTATCGCTCCTCACGCTGCCGGAATTTTTATATGATCATTAACCTGTTTATTCGTTGTTGTTTTTCTTCTTTTTTTGTTGATGTTTTTGTGGCGCTGGGGAAGACTCGGGGGGGGGGTGAGATTTAAGGGGTGGGGAAGATTTAAGGGGTGGGGAAGACTTAAGGGGTGGAGAAGATTTAAGGGTAAGGGGTAAGTGAGATTATACTAGGTGGGGAGAAGTATCGTAGGTAAAAAATTTTGTCGCCCAATTTTATACCTATTTTCTATTTAATTTTATCATCTAATTAATTATGTAAAACTGTATGTATTACTGTGATTATATGTGTGATAGTTAGTAGTCGTTAATATTTGTGTTGATGTTGACTAATTCGCTTTTGTTCGTCACTTACAGGTATGTGGTAACTTGAACTGGCAATACTCTTTCGTATGTATCTTGTGAAGGTAGCTTTACATATGGCAGGGTTCACCATTATGTATCATGCCTTAACACATGACAGGATTTAACACTTGACTACATGACACATACTTCATAGATATTCATCATTGTTTATATACGTGTACATAATATTTATCCAAACGCCATAAGTTTGTTGGAGGTCTGTACTTGACAGGTGAGATAAACGTAGGTGAGAAAATGCTCTTAATTAATCTAAAATATTTGGCCGAGGAAGAGAACCATTATTTATGATTTTATGTCACGTAAATTGGCTCTTAAGACTTTCTAAAACTGACTGACTTGTGTGTGTGTGTGTGTGTGTGTGTGTGTGTGTGTGTGTGTTTTACGGCATTTCGCCACCTAGTTGATATTCCTCTTGGACACTGTGTAGGAGGACTGAAAGAAGAGTATTTCGTGGTATCGTCGTTTTTAGTTCATACTCCTTGTTTGTACTGTGTGGGTGGCTAGAAAAGTGGAATATTCTTCGGTATTACACTAGATATTTATTCGTCATTGACATTCTGTGGGTGGAAGGAAAAGGTGGAATATATTTATTGTTATTGCAGAAATTACTTCATATTTCTCATTAAACACTGAATGGATGGCCCCCAAAACGGTAATATTTCTCAGTATTACTCTGCATGGATATTCCCAATTAAAGAATCCGTGGGTGGCCAGGGAGGTGAGCTATCTTTATGGGGTTCCACGATATAGACTTAACGCAAGAACCAGACGTGAAGGATAATGAGATTTTTATGACCTTCCTGGAACGTGGGCAGGAGGTGGTGAAGACTTAGAGTGTGTGAGTTAGTGGGTGAGTGTATGAATGAGTGTGGGTGACAGTGTTAGGTTGGGGGGAGTGAGTGGGTGGGTGGGTGAGGGGGTAGGTGACTGTTTAGACGGGTGCTGTAGGGTTGAGAGAATAAATCGTGTTTTAGTGGGTGTTAGACAGTTTGAGACGGGTGCTGGAAGAGTGAGAGAGTGAGAAACGGGTGCTGGAAGAGTGAGAGAATGAGACAGGTGCTGGAAAAGTGAGAGAGAGACAAGAACTGGAAGAGTGGGAGATTGAGAGACAAGTGCTGAAAGAATGAGAGACAGATTCATTTGTAGTTAAACACTTTGGCGATGAGATACCTGTTGGATGGTGAGACATTGAGAAGGAGAGATAATGAAACAGGAGGAGGAGGAGGAGGAAGATATCGAGAGAGAGAGAGAGAGAGAGAGAGAGAGAGAGAGAGAGATAAAAAGAAACTGAAAGAAAGAATGAAAGAGAGAAATAGATATAGAACTATAGCGTGGGATGGTGGAATGAGGAAAGCTGTAAAGACTGTCATAGCGTCGCAGAAGGAGAACGAGAGAGAGAGAGAGAGAAAGAGTTACAAAAAGTGCTCAAGATGACATGTCTGGAACACTGGGGGGGGGGGGGGGGGTAAACGAGTCTAGGATGTGTCGGAGTTTTTCCTTCGTTTTGGAGGTAAGCGAGCGATTGAAAGCGAAATAGAAAATGGAAGAGACAGGAAAGAGAATTGCAGCTATTTTGAGATAGAGGAGTGAGCAATTGGAAACAGGAACAAGAGGGAATAAACGATAGAAGCAGTGAATGAGACAGCGAAGAGAATTGGAGCAATTTTGGGATGAAGGGGGAGGGGGGGGTGGGGAACGTGATACTCAGAACGGGATCATAGACAAGAACGAAGAATCTCCAGGAATATTAAAGTATGTTGCAGAAGTGAATCAGTGTGTTGCAGAAGAGAATCAGTGTGTTGCAGAAGAGAATCAGTGTGTTGCAGAAGAGAATCAGTGTGTTGCAGAGAAGAATCAGTGTGTTGCAGAAGTGAATCAGTGTGTTGCAGAAGAGTGTGTTGCAGAAGAGAATCAGTGTGTTGCAGAAGAGAATCAGTGTGTTGCAGAAGAGAATCAGTGTGTTGCAGAGAAGAATCAGTGTGTTGCAGAAGAGAACCAGTGTGTTGCAGAAGAGAACCAGTGTGTTGCAGAAGAGAACCAGTGTGTTGCAGAAGAGAACCAGTGTGTTGCAGAAGAGAACCAGTGTGTTGCAGAAGAGAATCAGAGTGTGTTGCAGAAGAGAATCAGAGTGTGTTGCAGAAGAGAATCAGAGTGTGTTGCAGAAGAGAATCAGTGTGTTGCAGAAGAGAACCAGTGTGTTGCAGAAGAGAACCAGTGTGTTGCAGAAGAGAACCAGTGAGTGAGATGGAGATAATCGCTGGACATAATCTCGTCTCTTAACGAATTTCCGACAGAGTGTAATGAAATAGAGTTTGTTAAGACCGGTGTAGTGAGCTATTTTGGTTTAAATGGCTCACGTTAGGTTTGTGGGCGTGAATCAGCTGGGTCAGGCGGGGGCGTGAGTGAGTCAGCGGAGTTAGGCGTGGGCGTGAGTGAGTCAGCTGGGTCAGGCGTGGAAGTGAGTGAGTCAGCTGGGTCAGGCGTGGGAGTGAGTGAATCAGCTGGGTCAGGCGTGGGAGTGAGTGAATCAGCTGGGTCAGGCGGGGGCGTGAGTGAGTCAGCGGGAGTTAGGCGTGGGCGTGAGTGAGTCAGCGGAGTTAGGCGTGGGAGTGAGTGAGTCAGCTGGGTCAGGCGCGGGTGTGAGTAACCTGGGTCAGGCATGGGCGTGAGTAACCTGGGTCAGGCGTGAGCGTGAGTAACCTGGGTTAGGCGTGGGCGTGAGTAACAAGGCGTGCACGGAAATAATCAGACGTGGGTAGAATTAAGTGTGCGGGTACCGACTTATAACTGGACGTACTTGCGGTGTTATTGACCGTGGACAGGCGTGGGCGGGTTTAAAGACAGCGTGGGCGGGTGTAAAGAGAACATGAGCGGTCTTTATGAGGACGTGGGTTGTTTAAGTGAGCGAAGGAGGTAGTTAAAAGGCTTGGATGAGGAGAGTGTGTAGGCGTACTTGATAATGTGCGTTGGCTTGATTTGGCGACGCGTGCTTTCGTACTTTGGCGAGTATGTAGGCGAACTTTGTCGAGAGGGGTGTGTGTGTAGGCGTAATGGAGAGGCTTTCTTTCCCTCCTCTCCCACCCCTCCCACCCCACCCCTACCTACCACCTGCATGACGCAACCCTCTGACGTCATCGCCCATTCCATCAGCTGGCTTGTTGACCTGGAGGAAGCCGCTGCCGTCTGTGTCTTACTGGGTTTATGTCGTGTTTGGGATCGCCTGTCTGTGCGTGTCTGTCTACTTGCGCTTTGTGTGTGTATAATTTTATAATTTTCTATTCCATTTTCTTCCCGGGAGGAGGTTTGATGGGGGGGGGGGGGGTTATTGTTATATAGGTGTGTAAAAAAATGTATTATAATTTGGGGATATATTGTATTCTCATTGGTTGTGACGTCATAACCATAACCAATGCAGTCACAAGTTGCTGGTGACGTCACGGGCCCTAGGAATATGCTGAATACTTAAATATTGTTGTGTTATTATTTACCTTCATCTTCGAAATGTTTATGGCCTGACCCCTGACATGACCCTTGACACGATCCCTTGACCCCTTACCTAACTTCAGACACGACCCTTGACAAGATCCCTGACGCGACCCCTCGCGTGACCCCTGACACGACCCGAGACCCGACCCCTGACATGATCCCAAACTTGACCCCAGACACGACCCCAGACACGGCCCTAGACACGACCCCAGACACGACCCCAGACACGACCCCTGACACCCCCCAGACACGAGCCCTGATATGTCAACAGACATGACCCCCTGACATGTCCCCCTGACATGACCCCCTGACATGACCCCTGACCTGACCCCAAAAATGACCTCTGACCTCACCCCAAACACCACTTCAGACTTGACCCCAAACAACACCACAGACCTGACCCCAAACACCACCACAGACTTCACCCCAGACACGACCCCCTGACAGGACCCCCGGTCTGGGCCTTGTGAGTTACTTCCTTTAGGTTCAATTTATGATAATGTGTAATAAAAGTGGAATGCGTTGCTTGGGAACACTAAAATTCCGGGAGATTAATTTCCCTGGTGGGCTCTTTGAGGCGAGACTCGTGCATCAAGTAGCAGTAACTTTCGTGTACCAAGTAGCAGTAAGTCACATGAGTCAAGTAGCAGCAGCAATAACATCATCAAGGTTCACTTTGTTACTTAACATACATGACGTAATGAATAATAATGTGGACTTCTTTTAAGTGAGGAATTTCTATGTAGTGAGCCAGTAACTTATATAAGTGTAAAGTGGAACCTTTATATTTAATGTTGTCACTGAATATTGTGTAAAGGATTATGGATAATGACTTTCTGTACTAGGAATTGTAATTTTGTTCATGATGTATGTATTTATGCCGACCTCGACAGAGTGCTAACCTCTATCCCCAGAGAAGATAAGGTTCTGGTCCTTAGTGACATCAATGTCAGAGTTGGCAGAGATGCTGACATTTGGCAGGGAACCATAGGGAGAAATGGACTAGGCAAGTGTAATCCCAACGGCCTACTCCTCCTCAGCACGTGTGCTGCACAAAACCTCACCATCACCAATACCTTGTTTAGGCAGGCCGACAAGTTCAAGGGTTCGTGGCAACACCCACGATTCAAACACTGGCATCTTGTTGACTACATCATTGGCAGAGAAAGAGATTGCCAAGATGTCATCATCACCCGAGCAATGCGTGGCTCAGACCACTGCTCGTCAGCACCAAGCTCTCACTTCACGTCGCCCCAGAACGGCGAAGACAGCAAGCCTCCAGAAGAGGTTTTAACACTAAGTGTCTGGAGGATTCAGCGGTAGCACATGCTTTCAGAGAGCAGCTCGAACATGGGCTGATAAACAGCCCAACAACAAACAACCCAAATCCCGGTGCCGAATGGGATATTCCCGACACTGTCATGACAAAAACCTACAGAGAGACCCTCAGCCAGATCGAAAGAATACACCAGAACTGGTTTGATGAAAATGACCCGGAAATCAATGTACTCGTCGATGATAAACGTGCTGCTTTAACTGACTGGTAGAACAACCCTCAGTCTCGGACCAAAGCTGTTACCTTCCCCAAGAAGAAAGCGGCGACTCAGTGGGAACTTCACAATCTAAAGAACGACTGGTTTAAAAACAAAGCATGTGAAACACAAAAACTTGCAGATCAACAAGATGTGCAAATTCTTCAATTCCACTAAAACATTTTATGGGCCAATCACTCGTGGCGCAGGCCCCTCCACTCATCCGAAGGTAACTTCCTAATTAAAGACGAAGAAGGCCTCCTTCAGCTCTGGAAAGAGCACTACCATTCACTGCTCAACCAAAACACCGATGTGGATGTCCTGACTATCCAGCAGGTCCCTCAGTATCCAGAGGTGACCCACCTCAGCTATCCTCCATTCCTGGGTGAGGTAGCTACTGCCATCAAACAGATGAAAAATAACAAAGCCTCAAGGCCTGATGGAATCCCAACCGAGGTATATAAAGCAGGATGACCTGAGCTTACCAGCCGTCTCCACACTCTCTTGGAGAATATATGGGAAAAGGAGGAAATCCCCCAAACTCTGAAAGACGCCTCCATCATCAATGCTTATAAGAACAAGGGAGACCGGTCAGACTGTGGCAACTACTGCAGGATCTCACTGCTGTCCGGAGCTGGCAAGATTATCGCCCGAATCCTCCTAAACAGACTTCTTCCTGAGGCGGAAAACTTCCTCGCAAAATCTCAATGTGGCTTTAGACCATCACCTGGGACCACTGATATGATCTTTGCTGCCCGGCAGATACAGGAAAAGTGCAGAGAACAGCATTGTGACCTGTACATGGCTTTCATCGACCTAACCAAGGCCTTCCACTCGGTCAACAGGGAAGCACTCTGTTGGACCCTCAGACATTTTGACTGCCCACCAAAATTCAGCGCCATTGTGAGGCAACTTCACGATGGCATGAACGGCAGTGTCCTGCACAATAGCACTCAGTCTGAGTTCTTCCCCATTCAAACGGGGGTTAAACAAGGGTGTGTAATGGCACCAACTCTCTATCCATTTTCTTGGTTGCCTTCCTTACTTGTGCCAGTGCCAATTTAGCCGGCGGGGTGGACATCGAGTACCGGATGAAGTGCCTTTTCAACATAAGACGACTCCATGCAGAAACAAAGGTGTCGGCAGCTTCCATTACTGAGCTTCAGTATACAGACGACCTCATCCTTGTCGCTCACACTGAACGCGACCTACAGGAGATCCTGAACACCTACGCAGATACGTATGAACACTTCGGCCTTGAGGTGAATGTACGTAAGACTCAGATTCTCTTTCAGCCTGCCTCTGGTTCAGCCACTGCTCCACCATCCATCCAGCTTAACGGTACTACCCTCTCGAATGTTACCCACTTTCGTTATCTCGGCTCCCACCTATCTCCCACCGCGGACATCGATGAAGAGATTCAGCATCGGACCAGATGTGCATCTCAAGCCTTTGACAGACTCCAAAGCCGTGTCTTTAGCTGTAGGGAGCTGAAATTATCTACAAAGTTACACGTATATCGACCAGGGTTCCTCCCGACCTGCTATATGGCAGCGAGACATGGGTCACATACAGGAGGCATCTCAAGGCACTTGAAAACTTTCACCAATGTAGTCTACGTTCCATCCTCCGAGTTCGCAGGGAAGACAAGAGAATAAATGCCAGTATTCTTGCTGACACTACCTGTAGAAGCATCGAGGCTACCATTATCCATGAACAACTACGCTGGACTGGCATGTTACCCGCAAGGATGACAGTAGAAAAGGTATAAGGATAGTCTTAAGACAAACCAGAAAAAGTGCCAAAGCGACCCCTTCAACTGGGAGACGATCACTCCACACCGTAACGCTTGGAGGAGCACCACACAGAAGGTGTCAATACTTTCGAGTTAGCCCGACTGCATAACAAGGGAGACAGACGCTGAAAAGACGCCACCGCCTCCCATCCCGCACTAGATGTAGCCCCCCACATGTGCAACATCTGTGTATCGGCCTCTGTAGTCACCTCAGAACTCACCAACCTAGGTGACATCCTTAACCCTTATCATTGTATCATGGCTGGAAGATCGTCATGCTCGATTCCGAGTGACAGCAAAGTAGTGTGTGTGTAATAACAAGAATAAAATTATGATAATAACAACGAGATCGTCAAGACATAAACACGCCTTAATAATTTATCCTAAATTCCTAAATTATCAGACGAATTAAATATCGTTAAGTGAACCACCCAAGGTAGTATGAGTATGACAGAGTGAGGGTAGTATGTAGTGTGAGTGTAGTGTGTAATGTGAGGGTCAGCAGCTCCCTCGCGATACAAACTCACACACACACACACACACACACACACACACACACACACACACACACACACACACACACACACACACACACACACACACACACACACACACACAAACAAACAACAACAACAACAACAACAACAGAGACCAAGAGGTACTGTGTCTTCGTGACCCACATACTTATAACCTGACAAAGGGGGGGTGATTTAGGAGAGGTGAAGGAGGTCGAGTGAAACAGAGACGAACCACTACTAAAATATGAACATGTCCTTCTCTCTGTTGGTTGGTTAATGCCCTAAGGCTGTCTGAGTGTTGCTAAGAATAGACACGAGGTATATCATCGTCAGCCTTCGTCTTTGCTGCAGGGAAGGTGGTCAGGGGGGCGGGGGTGTTGATGTTTGGAGAGAGGGAAGGGAATGGAAGAAGAGGAGGCAGAAGAGAGAGGTAGGGGGTACTGGAGGGGAGAGGGAGGGAAGAAAGGGGAGAGGCAGAGGGGTTTAGGTTCTTGGCTGGAGAGAAAGAGGGAGAGGAGATGTAGGTCCTTGGATGGAGGGGAGGAAGGGAAGAAGAGTGGGAAGAAGAAGGGGGGGGGAGAAGAAGAATAGGGAAAGGTAAGGGAGGAGGGGAAGATGGGGACGGATATACAGTACTCTCAATGGTATCTCCTTCAGGAACAACATAACCACCATTATGTAGTGATGATTAGCAGGTGTTGAGAGTGGTAGTGTCTGGGGGTAGGTGGTAGTGGTGTGAGGCAGAGGAATGTGGCACTGTGTGTGGTATTCAGAGCACTTGTACCCTCTTACAGTCTCAAGTGTGAGTGCATGTTTTATCGTGTATGTACAGTATGTGTGATCGTGTCCGTGTGTGTGTATGTGTGTGTGTGTGTGTCATGACAACAGCACAGGTAAAAACAAACTTCATTTTCCTCACAACACGCACCACACAAACACCCCCCCCCCCCTCCTCCTCCCTTCACAGATGAAAAGTAAATAGACAAATAAAATCATAATACCAATATGAAATTAACAAGATAGACTAAGAATTATTGCAGTAAATACCTCATTATTCTCCAGGGTATTAGAATTAGCGGGGTGACGCAGTATTAATTCTCCCGGTATAAAGCAACTGGCCTGCCTCACTGCTCAGACCATAAATAAATGATACGCTTGCAGTCAACTTCCCGGAATAGCCAATCGCGAGCCTCCGTTATCTGCCTCCTGCACGCCAGTTGGTTACCTTGTCCAGATGAACGAAAATGTTTTTTAACCAATCACGTTCCATTATTATCTCCCACCCACCCGCTGATTGGTGAGGTTTAGTGCAGCTTATCCTATGATTGGTGGGCAGGTGAGCAGCGTGCCATTTGCTTGATGAACCCGAGGGGGGAAAGTTAAGGTAGCTTTAGCGTGTTGATTTATTACTGCGGTTAACTGAAGCTTCCGGAGATGGTTAATGGCGTGTTATTGGAACGTTATCGTAATAGTGGTTAAAGTTAAGGTAGTTTAGGTTGAAGTTAGTTAGTTTATTGGAGTTAGGTTAGGTTAGGTTAGGTTAAGTTAGGTTAGGTTAGGTTAGGTCAGTCATGTTATTAGCTGATATATTTTTTAATATTTGTATTTGTATTTATTCCCTTTATTTAATATTCCCATTCCTCTATTTTCCCCGTGCTTAATTCTTTATTTTATTGTTGTTGTTGTTGTTGTTGGTCTTGTTGTTGTTATTGTTGTTGTTGTTGTTGTTGTTGTGTACTGGGGTCAACAGTTAAACTCTGAAATATCTTAATTGGCATACCAAGGCTATTTATTGTAGTGTTTTATCCTGGGGAAAAATAACATGACTCGTACAACATCATCACCACCTTAGAATAACCAATAGTGACCTTCCACTACCCGCCTCCCACTCAGTGCTGCCTCCTGGGGAAAAAATAATAACACACTCCATACAAAAGCCCTTCTTAGAATTAACCAATAGTAAACCGCCATTACCTGCCTCCCACGCTCCTATTGGTTAGCTTTCCGAAGTGAATGCAAATGCTTGACCTCTTGAGGTGTTCCTTTGAAGACCTGCAATGTCTGGCGCTCATCATCACCACCGCTGCCGCTGCTTCTCCTCTTTGTATTATTTGATTTGATATAAATTGACTTATGTTTAATATTAGAGAAATTAGTTTATTTTTTAGATGGTGTTTGTGATTCGTGTTCAGGATATATATGTGTGTGTGGCTTAAGTAGCATACACGTGACATCTCGAGGTGTAACTTGGCAATGAGTGGCAACAAATAGCCTCACGAGCAACACCTTGACCCGAGTTGGTTTTGACATTTGTGAGGGAGAAAAATTAAGAGTTAACAGCCAGTGAGAAATATTGCTGAAGGTCGAGGAATATTATTCATTATTATTGACAGCTTAGTAAACAGTGTGGTTGTGTGTGTTGAGGGTGCTACTGCTGCTTTGTATACCCCCTCCTGGTGCTACTGTTACTGCTGCTTTTGTAGTACCTCCTACTTGTACCACTACTGCTGCGTTAAAGAGGTGGTTGAGGGAGGAGGAAGTTATGAGTGAAAGAGGCAGGTAATGAGAGTCGATTACAAGTGACTGAGGTTATTTCCAGGTTGAGAAAACGACACTAATTATTAAGAAGGGAGTTTAAACTGTTACGGTCTCTCTCTCTCTCTCTCTCTCTCTCTCTCTCTCTCTCTCTCTCTCTCTCTCTCTCTCTCTCTTACGTATGAGATGATCAAAAGCCACATTTTTTTCCCCTCCTATATTTCTATCGAACAAATAGCTGTAGTAACCTAATTGTTGTTACTGGCCGCCGTGATTTGATTATTATCGAGGCACACACCGCTCCAAAAAAAAAAAAAAGTCCACAATTTACTCGTCAACTTGAACCGTTTCTACTTTTTAATCTGACAATATCCAATTCCGAAATGAGTAAAAATAAATAAAAAAAAATTAAAACGACGCCATTGCCAGAGTGAACGAATTCCACTCCACGGGGGGGGGGGGGGGGTGGTGATGTTCACTTGTGTTATTCTCCAACTTGTTCAATACCAAAGTGGATTTTGTGAATTTATCTCAACGGTAGGAGAGTAAATATTGATGGTATGGGTGAGAGAACAAGGGTAAAGGTAGGTGTAGGTAGGTGGTTGGCTGGTGGGAGTGTAGGTAGGTGTTGTAGCAGGTGTGGTAGTGATGGGTGGGTGACTGGGGCATGGGTGAGAGAGAGAGAGAGAGAGAGAGAGAGAGAGAGAGAGAGAGAGAGAGATTCCCACCAGGTAGAGGGTTACAGATAGTAGAGAGTTTAGTGAACCTGACTTGACACAATACACACTCCTCGGTACCTACATGAAACAAGTAACTCGTATAAGCCAATTGACAACTCTCGCTCGTGATTTGATTACCGAGGCGCCGCTCACACACACACGTAAACAAATATATATCGACAGAATATGTAATGCGTGGCGGGCGAACTGACACACCTAGCGGGGCAAAAAACAAACAGTAGATGAGAAATAAGGGATAAATAGACGATTGTTAAGGATATCGTAATCAAATCCAATAATTCTTGGTTGATTTATGTGTCTGTTTACCTTAAAATGACACTTAATATTTTCGTAGCTCAGATCATCAAAAGATTCGTTAAATCCAGCAGCCATTAATGCCTTGATCCGTACCCATGTGAGAGCTATGCCGTCCTACACGTATCCATGTTTTGTTTAAGCAGTGTGGAGTGGCTGTAGTTATTTTTACAGCCAGACGTCGTGTTTCGCATCTATAAGTCAGCTTCTAGTAGTACACACGGGGTGAACTGGTCAGTTTTTTACACGCGAGAGAAAGTTGCTGGCGACTTCATTTGGTGTTATTGTTGTGTGACTTCAGGGTTGATTCGGTTATTGTTGTTGTTGTTGCGTTTTTCTTCAGAGTTCCTGCTTTCGACTCGTCTGACTTAAACAAGGCGACTGTCATGAGAGAGAGACTGTTGACATCACTTTCCTGGAGTTATGACATAGCTAAATTATACTTTATTCACAAATTGATAAATTCCTGATCTTTCTAGTGTTTTAGACTGGGAAACTCTTTATCATTACTTTAGGTTTAATAGCCAACTAAGAGAACAGATGAATCTTTTCCTTGTTAATTTGGCTACAACAGCTACTGGACCGAGTTAAATTTTGCACTACAGTGAAACCTCCATATAACGGACTTCTCTTCACATAATCCGTTTGATGGAAGGTTTACATCTAATGGACCCTCGATATAATGGACTTTAATCTCTGTATTCTTCGTTATATGGGTGGTTTCACACCTAATGGACTCTCGATATCACGGAATTACTCTCCATATATTCCTTTAAATAAAGTTTTCACTGTATAACACGAAACTAAAAAAATAAACACTTATAAATAATCACAATGAAATTTGATGAAATGACGTATACGTAAAGTAGTTTAAGTGTGTGTGTGTGTGTGTGTGTGTGTGTGTGTGTGTGTGTGTGTGCGTGTGTTGACATTATTGTTTGTATAAGGTGAGTGATCTATGGCTGTTATGTCAGGTCATTATAAGGATGTTATGTCAGGTCATTATATGGCTGTGGTGTCAGGTCTCTATATCTGGTCATATGTACACGTCCAGAAATATTATAAGAAAAAAAAAACATTTATTCCTTCAGAGATAAACACGACCCACTTGTCGGTATAAGAAACTACACTTCATGTTCAGACCACATTCCTCTCTCTGTCAAATACGTGTTTAGTACCAGTGAAGGAACATGTGTGAGGAGAACGGTGATGGAATTAAGGTCTTTTGTCAGGGAGTGTTCGCTCTGAGTTAAGGCTGCTGCTACTGTTCACACACACAGACTCTCTCTCTCTCTGTAGCCGCTGTGTCTACTACTCTCTATACACACAGTCTATGTAACTTCGACCAACTAATTACTATTACTCGTATCAGTCGAAGGCCAGAGATCACCTGGGCAGTACAGGTAAACATAAATTCTTTTTTACCTGATTTAGCTGTCCAGGTAATTACCCAGATTACCAGGTTAACTAACATATTCACCCACCACCACCACCTTCTCGCCATACTTCGCCAAGGCTCGCCACGCCTCGCCACGCCTTATACAGATACAAGAGAAGTGTCTAGTAATTGTGGAAGGTATTGTAGTTAAGTGTGTGTGTGTATTGATCGCTTAAGGTGGGCATTCCATGTCGCTGTGTCACACCAACAACACAACCTCCTCCCTCCCCTTACCTCACCTGTCACCCCCCCCCCCCCTTCCACCCCAGGGCCGCTACACTGATACGCTATCACCGTATCACGCTCTGGTGTTGTCAGTGGGTGGTATGTCATCTCAATTAGTGTTTATGACGTCACTGTGGCGTCATCATTACGTTCATTTTAATGCGTCACTGCCTCAAGTCTTGATGATGAGTTGCTGCTCTTGCGTCATGGTGTTGCGTTACTCTCTTTCATCGGTAAATTGCGTCACTACATTGCGTCAGTTGTGGTAGTGGTATTATTATTATTAGTAGTTGTAGTAGTATTGGTAGTGTCAGCAGTAGTATTGGTAGTGTCAGTAGTAGTAGTTGTTATGGTAGTGTCAATATTAGTAGCAGTAGTAATAGTCCTCTCCGCTTAGGTCTGCATTGCTTTGCCTCAGGGAACGAGATCTTCGGCCACAAAGCCGACAACGGTCGCAGATATTGTCTTTGAGTCAACAGTCACTGAATGCCGCATAGATCTGCTGTTTAACTAACTCAGCTAGGGTAGTTACTTTTGTATTAGGATATTTAATATTAAGGTAATAAAATGGTAGTGATCGTGTTAGTAGTAGTAGTAGTAGTAGTAGTAGTAGTAGTAGTCGTCGAGTCAATAATACTGTAAGCGAGGTGGTGGTCACGACACTACATACAGCTCAGCTCTTGAAGGTTCAGACACTGCCGTAATTTACAGCTGAGAGAAGGGGAGGCTAGAACAGCACCCTCATCCTTCATCTGGAAATTACAGCATCCTCACAGCTGTGGAGGTCACGTGATGGATGCCCCTCACCGCTGCTGCTGCAGTTGTTTAACTAACGGCGGCAGTAACAGGAACAGCCACGGTGAAGACAACAGCACTCTATCACTTTGTTCTCTATCACAGCACTAACAGCATCCTACCACAGCTTCCACAGCAAGAACAGCGGCCTGCACAGCTGTGAACGCTTCCTTTCGGGAGTACTGCAGCTGTGAGGAATTATGTTCACACCATGTAGCTTCATTGCTCTGCTGAATGTGCAGCAGTGTAACCATCTTCTACCAGCTGTGTGGAAGTGGTGGTGGCGGATGCAGTGGGCCAGTGGCGGTTATGGGAATGGTGGCGGCTGTGGCGGCTGTCTCTGGTAATGGCGGGGGAAATGGGTGGTTAACGTATTATACATAGTGAGACACCACCACGACTACCACCATCCACCACCATCACAATCCACCACTACCACCATCCACCACCACCACGACTAACACCATCCACCACCATCACCATCCACCACCACCACCACCACCACCATCCACCACCACCACCATCCACCCGCCCACCACCACCACCATCCACCCACCACCACCACCACCACCACCATCCACCCACCACCACCACCACCATCCACCCACCACCACCACCACCACCGCGACTACCACCGCCCACCATAACCACCACCACCACCACAACCACAACCAATACTAAAGCCACTATACTATCACCACAACTACTACAACCACCATCAGTACCACAACCACCACCTCACCACCAGCTCTCTCTCTCGCTCTCTCTCTCTACTTCCGTTCCGGTATTGTAAGGTCACAGTAGGTCAGAGGTCAAATGTGACTGAGGCATTTTTTTTAAAACTTCACCTACGTTTAATTTTAATCTACCTCTTTGTATAAAATTTTTGACCCAACACACACACACACACACACAAACAAACACACACACACACACAAACACACACACACACACACACACCTACCTTGTAAACGTTCCGCTTTAGGTGGCAGAGCCGAGCTACCACATACAGTCATACTCACACCACCAACAGGAGTACAGTATATACGTTTACATTAAATTACGTTGTGTTAGAATATTAGTTCATGTCTGTTGAGTGCGTTGTACAGTACGTTATCAAGACACACTACACACTGTCAAGTAACGTCCTCTCATTCGTCAAGTAACGCCCTCTCATTCCTCAAGTAACGCCCTCTCATTCCTCAAGTAACGCCCTCTCATTAAGTAACTTCCTTTAGCTTCTTCAACTCTGTAAATTAACGTCACTTTGTATATCAAGAAACTTTTCCTCGCTGTGTATGTTCGTGTCGTGGATATGAACACTGGCGTAATAATAACAGTATACCTGACGCGGTTTGTTATTGATCCGTCTCAACCCGTTCGTTCATCCGGATTTTCTGTGTGTGTGGGTTTTTTTATAGTTATTCATTATTTCTTTATTGTTATTGTTGTATCCATGTATGTTTTTTTTTTTATTATTATTGTGTGATTCCTGTTTTTGTTTTTGTTTTATTTTACGTTTTCTTGGGTTTATTCTTATTTGTCCTTTTCCCTCCGTTTGTTAATTTTATACTTAACTGTATATATGTTCTTTATATATTAATCTACTTTGGCCTAACCCAACCGAACCCAACCGAACCCAACCCAACCCAACCCAACCAACCCAACCCAACCCATACCCAACCCAACCCAACACCAAACCAACCCAACCCAACCCAACCCAACCCAACCCAACACCAAACCAACCCAACCCAACCCAACCTAACCCATACCCAACCCAACCCATCCCAACCCAACCCACCCAACCCACCTAACCCACCTCACCAAACCAAACAACGTTATTTACACCCTTGAGTGATAGTGTGTAGTGTCACGTCCCATAAATAGAAACAGTTTATGACCCACTCTTAATTATTCCGTGACTTACCTGGGGCAGGCAGGTAATTGAATTATTTATTGGATAATGTCCATCACTACTCACCTGTCGTAGTGACTTGTGGTGGTATTCATGGCTTTGTTGTTGTCCTGAGTCCTTAGTATATTCCTCAGCCGAACTTTAACTTAACCCTAAATTAATCTCTAACCTAACCTAACCTAACCTAACCTAACTTAACCTAACCTAACCTAGACTAACGTGAGCTATGCTATAACTTAAACTATAAATTAATGTTATCACACTCTCTCTCTCTCTCTCTCTCTCTCTCTCTCTCTCTCTCTCTCTCTCTCTCTCTCTCTCTCTCTCTCTCTCTCTCTCTCTCTCTCTCTCTCTCTCTCTCTCCTGCAGCAACATACTCCACGGTAATTCACACAAGAACATAAATTCACTGCTGTTGGTGGTAGTGGAGGAAAGGCTTGGCGTCAGCGTAGAGTGAATGTAGACTGAGCGTAGAGTAAGCTTAGAGAAAGTTTGCAGTTGGTGTAGAGTGAGCTTAGAATGAGCTTAGAGTGAGCTTAGAATGATCGTAGAGTGAGCTTAGAGTGAGCTTAGAATGATCGTAGAGTGAGCTTAGAGTGAGCTTAGACTGAGCTTAGAATGATCGTAGAGTGAGCTTAGAGTGAGCTTAGAATGATCGTAGAGTGAGCTTATAATGATCGTAGAGTGAGCTTATAATGATCGTAGAGTGAGCTTAGAGTGGGCATAGTGAGCGTTGAGGGAGCTTAGAGTGAGCCTAGAGTGAGCTTAAAGTGACCTTAGAGTGAGCGTAGTGTGAGCTTAGAGTGAGCTTAGTGTGAGCTTAGACTGGGCGTAGACAGTGTATTGTATTGGCAGCTAAATCCTGTGAACTCAGTGAAGCAAAGACCAATTGTCCCCACACCACCAATGTACACAGCAGAACCTCACGGCCTATCTTCTTCCTTCTTTCTTCTTCTTCTTTCTTCTTTCTTTTTCATCTTCTGTATTCTTCTTCTTTCTTATTTCTTCTTCATCTTCTTTATTCTTCTTCTTCATAATTCTTTCTTCTTCTTTTGTCTTCTTTCTTCTTCTTTATTCTTTATTCTTCTTTCTTCTTCTTTTTTCTTCTTTCTTGTTCCTCTTTTTCTTCCTCTTTTTTTGTCCTCCTCTTCTTCTTCCTTCCCCCATTCTTCATCTTCCTACTCTTCCTCCCTTTTCACTTCTTCGTTGTCCTCCTCCTTCCTGCCTTATTCTCTTTTCCCTCCTACTCTTCCTGTGTTTCCTCTTCCTATTCCTCCCACCCCTTTGTCCTCTTCCACACACATCCTATCATCCCTTCTTACTCTTGCTATTGTTCATATAATTTTATCCCATCATTATTATTATCATTACTGTTATCTAACCTAACCTAACGTAACGAAACCAAACCAAACCAAATGTGTTTCCTAAATACTTTCATAAATAACTTCAACTAACTTCAAATACAAAACTATATCACTTTCAGAATACAAATACACCTGTAATGTTGTATCGAGGAATAGAATTAATAAAATACATAAGGCTGATATATACAGATGCGGTGAAAAATATACTGTAGATCTGTTTCAATTTAAGCCGTGCAGGAGTGAATTGTAAAGGTAATTGGAGGTGTTATCGGTAATGGAATTTTAATCAGCAGGTAACTTAGGGTGGGGGACAGGTGAGGGACAGGTGAGGTGAGGGAGTGGGTCGCTGTGTTGGTGGTGTCGTTTTATGTTAATGACGTGTGTTACAGGTGAGAAATATGTGTGATTTGTACACACGCGCACGTACACACACACACACACACACA
>CAUDMG010002275.1:0-79603 GCA_958450375.1 Homarus gammarus | reverse complement strand
TGAACAGTATTGAAGGGCAGGTTGAATATCTTTAGCATGGAATTAAGGAAACCCAATGTAACCTAACCGAACCAATGGCTTTACTATAAATTTTAGTTAGCTGGGTCAGATTTGGTTGGTTCATTTTTCGTCATTATTGAACTAAAAATAAAAATACCGGATATATTAGAGAACTTATGGAACTGTTCAAGTCTGTTTACAGTCGGACACTACGAGACTACATCATTACTAACAGAAAATTATTAACTATTTAACCCTAATCTAATCTGACCTAACTTAATCTAACTAATTATAACATATCTTAACCTAAACTAACCACGCAACAGAAAATTAACTATTCTAACTTCATCTAAGCTAATGTAATGTAATCTAACCTAACCACGCTGACTCAACTTTACAGCCTTTTATTATCTTGTAATTAGTGTTAAATTTATTACATACTTGGATAATGTTGTAGGAGGATCTCGCTTAGTAGTAGGAATTTTCGGGTGAAACTTTGCATTAAAACTTTGTTATACTTCTCATGAGTTTCTCACTCAACCACCTATTTCCGAATAGTTATGTAATGAAGACAACTTCTCCCTAACGTCAAGAACACGGAAATTATTTATTGATTTTGCAGTATTTTTATTTTGTTTTTCCATATTTGTTTTGTTACTCCAGGTTAATATTACGTAACAACAATGGGCTCCTACAAAAACTAAAACCTGACAGTGGGCAGGACTATGAGGGGTAAAAGGATAAACGAGTATTAGGCATCACTCGTTTTAGGAAAATATTGTAAACAAATATTCCTAAACAAATGAATAAGAATCACAGCACCGGAACAATTGGTGCAGAGCTCTTCCAGGGATGAGAGATTTCTGGGTAATGAGACAACTCTCGCAAACCTAGAAAAATCCCACATTCCCGGAATTTTACTCATTACTAGAATTTTCCAGAAATTGCACATTATTTATCCTCAGAATCTCCTCCCAGACATTGACAAAAAAATTGTTTCTGGAATTTTTATCGAAATTTTCCAGAAAATGCAATTGATTTTCAATTTTGGAATTTGCTCCTGGATCCGGAATTTTCTCAGAAAATGCGCCTGATTTTCAACCTCGGAAACTCTTTCACAGACCCGGAATGCAGGGAGTTTTCACTGAATATTTTTGAGTCCATATAAATTCCAGGTATTGCAGAGTTCTGGCTAGCAGGCATTTTGGCTAATGGAGATATTTACTCCCTTCGGTTCTTCAGTAAGAATAATGTGGTGATTACAGCTTTTCATCAGTTTCACATCATATGATATGAACAAATGTAGTGCAGACATATTCCCTTAAGAAAGCAAATAATTATCTTTTACTGCAAAATAATCAGTGTTACTTGGAGAAATTATTCCTAGATATCTAAAGTTGGATGTCAATAACCTACTGGCTATATATAAATTGTTTATCACTCAACATCATGTAAGGAACAATGGGCTTAATGTGTTTCGTACGTCGCGGCCACTTGCCAGCGCCACATTCAGGGGGTGAAATGTTCCATCCTCCTACTGTATAGTGCCAGATTTCTTGGTTACTCTTTGGGGTTCTGACCATTATGAGTTCTTGTACTTCGCTGTGTCAAGCTGTATCGGAGAACTGTACTGATGTTTATGGAGTGAAGAAAGTATCCACCAATCCTTATGTTACTGCTTATAGAATTTTGGTTGAAATAACAATAAAGTTTTTTTATAGATAGAGTAATTAAAACATAATGTTGTTTCAGGCAGGATGGTCCCTGGCCCAAGATATGACAGGTGATCCAATGGCTTCCTCTACCACCAGGAGCAAGGTGAGCACTACTTTTGCTGTTCTTATTATGACACGATGGACAAGTTAGTATATTTACTAATTTTGGGTGTTAACTAAAAACATTGTTAGTATCATGGCTGTTCCTGTTAGTTGAAGCGCACATATATTGGTAATGGTTAAGGAGAGGATCGCCACTTTATCAGTATTATTTTATTCTATTTTTGTGGGAGAGGAGGAGCAGAATCTTTTCCGATATATTTGTAGCAATGCATTGATGCTTATCTAATAGGAGAGAAAGAAAAAATGTAGGAATTTGAAATACTAAGGTTTTCCTTCAGAACTTTATAATATTGTCATCAAAACTCCCTCGGGAAGGCTGATAGACAACACAAACTAACTAAACCAAACATAATGATCTTACATATCTAATGATTTGATTAGTTTCTGTCACCAATCCATGTTGCCCCAGTAACCGTTGCCATCTCATAAGAACATATCTAAAGGTACTACTACATAGTCATTCTTTCATCCCCCCCCCCCCCACCCCACGTAATAAACATTTTTACTTTAAACCAAACACATCCTTGAAATGCCTCTAATATATAGACCAGTATAAGTGGCGACTTTCTCCTTAACCTTTACGAAAAATTTATAGGAGTAAAATGGGATGGAAGGTTAATATGATTACTTTTTTTTCCAGGTAGGTGAACGTTAACAGCTCCTTGAGGGACAGTAACACACCATAATTCATCATAATTCAGGTGTGTCTAAGTCAGTTTTATTTTTCATATATAATTGTTTTTGTACTTGCTTGGAAGTCTTATGTCTCCGTTTACTAAGTCGCCATTACCTCCCGTTTTGAAGATCGGTTTCTCGTTTGCTGTATAAAGTTACTTTCATTTTTTTATCCAGTGAGGTTCTAGATAGTGATTTCCATATGTCATTAACTCAACCAACTTCCAAAACTTTGAATTCCTTTATGCCATTATTATATGACCTTTAAGTCATTTTCGATTCAGAGAATTGGCATGTTTTTCAGTGTTTCGTATGATTACCAAAGATAGGGTTCAGATGGAATCAATAAATGCAAAAGTAATTTCTATTGCACTTTTCGTAATATAGGATTAAATCTGGATCCAGCTTGAACCTTGTGATCCTTCGCGGATCGAGGAGGGCGTTTCTTTAAGACATTCCTCAAGTTTGTTATGGTCTTCCTCTCTCAGGCGCTGGTAGGAAACACGATATTCCTACTTGAATGTCGTGTTTTTCTTTTTAAATAAATTTTTTTTTGATAAAATATGTTGCTTTTGGTAGACACCAATTGTTACCCAACGTTGTTGTGTGTCTACATAGGCTCTTTACTGTCTAGGGCAACATCCAGAGAAAATAACTTAACTTGAGTTTTTTTACTGGAATTTGGAAGCACATGGCTGCATGCTGTTGAATCTGTTGATTTTGTTTTCCGCCTATGAACGAAAAACATATAAACTTGTTAGTGGAATATTACAGCGTATGCCATCCGCGTTGACTATTTGATGAAAAACTAACTTAGAAGAACGAAACATATAGACAACGAAGAATAATGTTGAGTAAGAGCAGATTTCCTTATCTAATATAATAATTACAACAACACTAACAACTTAGGTTGTAAAACGGTTAGTTTATGTCTAATCGACCTATAGATCTTGACTTAGCTGTTCACCTTCCTGGGCTGCGTTCAGTTGTGCGACTTGTAGCGTTTGTAGTACTACTTTTTAAACTTAAAGGCAACATAGTCGGCGATTAGAAGTTTTCGTAGCACTACTAAGACTACATACAGCCCGCTGAAGTGGGTAGCTCCGTAGTGCAAATATGTTTATCAATAAGAATGATGATGACTGGAGAAACATATTGTTGCAATGGCGGTGACTTTGTATTTGCATGCCTAATAGATAATTTTACATAATTTCGAAAACACCCATTGACCATTTAGGCGTCAAAACATATATACATATTTTTTTTAATGGATATTTTTCTATGCTGATCAATTATTAAAAATGGTGGTAAAGAAAGTTTTGGGAAATGCACTGCTAAGACCCACACCGTGATAAGCGTAACGTGGCGGGTTGGGGTCATGGTGTCACACATACACACACACACAGTAATTGATGAAGGACTTCCCTCTGTGTATGTAATTCACCTCACTGTTTTAGCAGAAAGGAGAAAATTAATTATCTCTCTACAGGTAATAAGAGATACACCAGGTAAATGTATACGCCCCACAGTCCCCTTATGTCTTCTGGGTACTTTAACATCTCATCAGATATATCAAACACAGATGACACGTCTGAACACTCCTGAGTCACTGTGCTTATCATATTTTTCTTGGGTACAATACAGAGTCGAAAAGCATATTATGAAATGTTAATCTGAGACATAATTATTCAACTGTTTATAAAATCATTGTTATTATCATCAATTTAAGATGTAATTACTGGACGATATACTGTATATATGTCAAGTATTGTAAGAGGTAAAATATATATACTACTGTCGTTTAATATATGCATCTGCGAGGGAGGATAACAGTTAATCATTAGTAGTGGGTCACCAAGACATTTGTTTTAGCTGAGATGTTGATACAATAAACAAGTTGCTAATATAAGGTGGACGTAGGTTTTGAGGGTTAGATTTATAGCTGCTCATGAGTCACTCAAAAAGGTTAAAAGCAATGAAAATTTACGTATTGTAAAAAATTATATCTTGTGATTATTTGTGTGTGTGTGCGCGCGCGTGTGGGTGGGTGAGAGAGAAAGAGATAGGGGAGGAAGGAGAAGTAATACAGGAGGAGAATGAATGGAAAGGAGGAATGTTGTAGGAGGAGGGATAGAGAAGGATAGGGACAAAGAGGAGACGCGGCAGCAGCCACATAAAACTCTACGTTGATCGCAACCCGCGTTTCACTACCTCTACACACTTCGCTTAAGATTCTTTGGTTAGAAAACAAAACAGGTTCCGTGATTTCTTTTTCATTTGTAAAACCCGAAGATGGTGTATAAGCCAATATATGATTATAAAAAAAAGAATTAAGGAAAATACTTGTCGTTGGCATCATTTCTTTTTACTCATGGCTCCGTTACTCATTTATTTTTCACTGAGGATTTTTGTTGTTGAAAATAGTTTTGCTTAGGTAATGCTAGTTGTACCGTACACCCTTCGTGGCCTATTGTTTTAACTCTAACACACACACACACACACGATACATGTATATATGTAAGAGAGAGGTGAGATATTGAGAGGTCTCCTTCAGGCAGTCTCGTTGTTGCGTAATTATGAACACTTTTCCATATTGCCACACCTCCGCGCCTCAGTGCTCTTCCTCCCTCCTCTTCCTATAATAATTTTTCATCTTTCATACAGTTCCGTCACTTCCTTAATTTGTTTCTCTTCGTTTTCTCCACATGTTAAAAATCCCCCTGTGCACTTTTCCTATTCTTTTTCTTCAATATCTCCCTATTTCCACCTCTTCTCCCCTCACATTTTTATCATCTACCACTGTCCACACTTATCTACAACTAACGTACTTACCTCAATAATCAACTGCTACTGGTATCACTCCTTCCACCCTTACTTACCTACGTTTCACCGCCATATAGTCACTATTAGAATAAGTTAAGTCCTACGTGACGACAGACTCGGGTTCCAGTATGACCTCTGGTACGCCTGTCATCTATCTACCTTTAGGAAATCTCGGTTATTTCAACATCTGTTTCTTCTCCTCCACTGGAAATGTTTGCTTGGTACATGAAATACTAGACCCTCTTCCTTGTGCTCTCTTTTCAATCAACAGATCACAATCTAACTCCGTTTTTCAAGAAATGACCATCAAGCTTTTATATATAATTTGCCATTTACTTCTTGCTTCTATATAGTCGATTAAATCCCCTCTCAGGATATTGTAAGTCACTTTTGATGGTTTACTATAATGTTTACAACTACATCTTCACAATACGACTTCTCCCTCTCTCTCTTTCTAATTCCACCTTAATTTCGAGGTATTAAACAGAGGTGGTGACATCACACATCCTTGTCTTACCCCAACTTAGACCACCCCCCCCCCCTCAAATCAATCACTCACACTTCTACCAGTACTACCACAAGCCCCACTCTCTATATAGGCGTCCCTCACTGCTACCAATACCTCCCAGCCACTCCATATACCCTCAGTATATTCCACAAACCATCTCCATCAACGCTGCAAAAGGTTTTCTCCAAATCCATAAACGATATATATATATATATATATATATATATATATATATATATATATATATACATATACATATACATATACATATATATATATATATATCTTGATAAAATCACACGGGAAAATGGAAACAACGGAGGACCTTAGCTTTCGTCTTTATTCAAGACATCTTCAGAGGCAACTGGATTACATTGTGGACTTTCATAATATGTATATATATATATATCTATATATACTTCATTTTTAGTCCATATAACACGCGGACTTTGAACATATAATCAACGACCTCACCAGCAAGGAATCGAACCCTCGACCTACTGAGTGTGACTAGGGAACGCTTACCGGCTAGGCCACAAGGACACTAAAAGCAGTTCTAGACTCTGTTATATTTCACACAGAGCCTGTTCATCGAGCTGATGGTGCCGTGAACCTCAATGGGAAACTGCCCGTGCCTCTTATGTGGTGTCAGTAGCATTTTACCGAATCCAGCTGGTATGAAACGCGAGGTACATATATATACTTCATTTTTAGTCCATATAACACGCGGACTTTGAACATATAATCAACGACCTCACCAGCAAGGAATCGAACCCTCGACCTACTGGGTGTGACTAGGGAACGCTTACCAGCTAGGCCACAAGGACACTAAAAGCAGTTCTAGACTCTGTTATATTTCACACAAAGCCTGTTCATCGAGCTGATGGCGCCGTGAACCTCAATGGGAAACTGCCCATGCCTCTTATGTGGTGTCAGTAGCATTTTACCGAATCCAGCTGGTATGAAACGCGAGGTACATATATATACTTCATTTTTAGTCCATATAACACGCGGACTTTGAACATATAATCAACGACCTCACCAGCAAGGAATCGAACCCTCGACCTACTGGGTGTGACTAGGGAACGCTTACCAGCTAGGCCACAAGGACACTAAAAGCAGTTCTAGACTCTGTTATATTTCACACAAAGCCTGTTCATCGAGCCGTGAAATATTACAGAGTCTAGAACTGCTTTTAGTGTCCTTGTGGCCTAGCCGGTAAGCGTTCCCTAGTCACACCCAGTAGGTCGAGGGTTCGATTCCTTGCTGGTGAGGCCATTGATTATATGTTCAAAGTCCGCGTGTTATATGGACTAAAAATGAAGTATATATATGTACCTCGCGTTTCATACCAGCTGGATTCGGTAAAATGCTACTGACACCACATAAGAGGCACGGGCAGTTTCCCATTGAGGTTCACGGCGCCATCAGCTCGATGAACAGGCTTTGTGTGAAATACAACAGAGTCTAGAACTGCTTTTAGTGTCCTTGTGGCCTAGCCGGTAAGCGTTCCCTAGTCACACCCAGTAGGTCGAGGGTTCGATTCCTTGCTGGTGAGGTCGTTGATTATATGTTCAAAGTCCGCGTGTTATATGGACTAAAAATGAAGTATATATATGTACCTCGCGTTTCATACCAGCTGGATTCGGTAAAATGCTACTGACACCACATAAGAGGCACGGGCAGTTTCCCATTGAGGTTCACGGCGCCATCAGCTCGATGAACAGGCTTTGTGTGAAATATAACAGAGTCTAGAACTGCTTTTAGTGTCCTTGTGGCCTAGCCGGTAAGCGTTCCCTAGTCACACCCAGTAGGTCGAGGGTTCGATTCCTTGCTGGTGAGGTCGTTGATTATATATATATATATATATATAAACCTTCTCGTAGAAATGGCTGGGAGTCGAAATTTTGCTTTTGAAATTCGTCTAAAGTTTTACCCAATGGAAAAGAAAGACAAAAATATGGAATGATCAATAAATTACTATCTTGTCTTCAGGAAATGTGATAGGTAAATTTGCATTGATCAAATAACATGAAATTAATTGTAATTGCTTTATTAACACCCAGTTGGTTGGTGATTTTCAAATATAAACTTGAGAAATTCTATATAAATGATGATTAAACACAATAACACCTGTGAACCATCCAACAAGGGGTAAATATATAAGATGTAATTCCTTTTGAACATAAATATCTGAATGAGAAGTATGTGGGATTTATTCATGCAAGGTCGTAAACATCATTGATTTAAATAAACATCAAACAATACCTGTGATACTCTTACTCCAGACGAAATGTTTATTGATAAATATTCATAATTTCCTCAACATTTTCTCTAAAAACAATAAAATGAACCTCACGTGTACCTGTGTTATAAAATCACAGTTTATATCGTTATATCAAGTTTGTTAACATTTCACTGTTTAATGAAGTTATATCAGAACACGAATATGACACCAAATCATTTAATATTAAATTTTGTAGCGTACAGCAAACACTGTCAAAATTATTTGTTTGTCTAAATTGGTAAAAATCAGATAAAACTGAGATCTGGAGCCGTGACTCAAAGTGTCAACCTAACGTGGACTGTAGCTAATTTAATCAGCTTCATCACATTCTAAAAGATTTCATTTCAGTGTTTCAATTAGACGTGAGAACGAACTGCGACCGAAAATTTAGCTGTAGTATAAATAATTTTGATGATTACTTTTTTTTTATATACAGTATACGGGTGTAGTGAATATATAGTTAATTTCAAACATACAATTTTTATTCAGGTGTAGAGGACGTAACTATTAGCATTGCTTTAGTTATAGATATCTGCTTCATAAAATAATTAACACTTTATTAGAAAACATTTTTGGGGGGTTGTAAATTCGGTTTCATGAGTTTAAGAGTAAATAATTATGATAATCTTTCATTATTTTACTCTTGTGGTGTTTTGTGTCAGTTGTGTGTTAAAAAAAAATATGATTTAGTCTGAACACATATATTTCATTCACTTCCTATAAAGGATGCTTAGAAAATAAATTGTTTTAATATACAAATTGATGTTATTGAACGACAATGGCTGAGAAGATCACAGTGTATATCGACAAAAAGTCATTATTTTAAGTACCAGTTATAAAACTTTCTCTAATGATTTTAAGGATTGATATTAACAATCTTAGCGCCATATTATAACAGCAGCTGTAATATGTTAAGATTTAATTTGCCTCGTATTCTTATTTTGATGGTCTCATAAAACTACGACTTAAGGCTTAACTAAAATGCTAATATCGTGACAAAAGTATTGATTGATTCTAAATTACCCTTTTATACGGTATATCGGAATTAATTTTGCATATCATTATTCTAACGAGGTTGATAATCAGTTAACACCTTGGCTGCTAGATTCTTCCTCTGGAGTTGAGTGTCTCAGTTTATGTGTGTCTATTCTCTGCCAGGTCTCACGCCCTGAACCCAGTGTAAACAAACTACTTTTCTACGAGTTCCATAAAGTGACGATGATCTGGGGGTCGCTGGCCATAAACCTCTCTCACTGATCATTAAGTTTCCCGTGACAGCCAAACAAGGGTTAACACAGCTGACTTGATAAACAAATCCTGGTGTAGGGTGATACAGCAGAGTCTCTATGAATAAATTTTGCAAAAGTTGGATTTTCGGTGATACTCAGGGAGGACCTATGAAGGTGTAGGTGTAAAGAGCTGTATAAATGTTTGATATGTTCTCTGAGTGACCTGGAGAGTTCCCAGACTCACAAAACACGTTTGGGCGTGACGAGAAAGCTGCTATAACTGTAGACTCAACTGAAGGGGAGTCCCCGAGATGTAACGTCTAGTTGACTGGTGAGGTCAAAGGAAAGCTTAAACTTTTTGTTGGTGATTCTGTAACAGATTTCGTCGTGGTAGATGGTCAATTTCCTCAAATAACTAGTTAGTTTACTTGAGATGACGATTGTGTAATGCTTGTGTGACTGATGTTGTCCTTACACTTTACCTCTGCTACAATCTGTATGGCCATTTACGTCAGTAAACACCTGAAAAATGTTTGCACAGGTATACGCCCAGCGCATCTTTTGTGAAAATTTCGTTTTCCAAGATG
Organism: Homarus gammarus; assembly: GCA_958450375.1. Lineage (NCBI taxonomy): Eukaryota > Metazoa > Arthropoda > Malacostraca > Decapoda > Nephropidae > Homarus > Homarus gammarus. The sequence goes on along the minus strand of CAUDMG010002275.1, from coordinate 69,656 downwards.
ATCCCACTGACACCAGAACGGTTATCTATGAAACATAGTTTGATCTCCATGAGTTTGAAATAAGGAAACCAATTGTTTAACTTAATTAAACTTTGCAAGACCCTCTCTCTCTCTCCCTCCCTCCCTACCCCTCTCGTTATCTCGCTTGAATAAAAAAAAAACTGAGTGTGTAGTCTTGGTACGACAGGTTGACCCACACATATGCTCGGCTATTGGACATAGGATAAAAGATATAGATCATTTTCTGAGTGATGCTCCTTGGAAGCTCCGGAGATGTACAGATCTATGATGGTTGCGGAGTTTTCCAGTGGTGTATTATCACTACTGCCTTCAAATAGTCCATTCAAACATGGTGATAGTTCTAGTATATGATGTGATCAACCTTCTCAGGATTAGGTGTACGGACATCAATAAGGGCCGATGGCCTTTGATTGTCTTATAGCCTCTATCTCTCGCAAGATCTTTGGTGAAATGTTTATCATGTACCTTCTGATGTGAGGTCTCTGATATAACTAAAACTTCAGTCTTATATGTATATTAATTAAAGTTCTCGTTTGGCCGTAATCTCTGGCTCTTAGTGACGATATATGGTGATGTGGAAATGGAAAGGTAATTCTTTGGATGGAGAAAAATTCTGTCAAGAACTTAAGAGTGAGAAGAAAGGCTTTGTCAGGGAGGTCTCTTATGAAGCAGAAAACCTTTTGATTTAAATAACTTTCATCCCAGGTGCTGGAGTCGTGAAGATATTCTCTCCATATAACTAATGGACGTCTTGAGTCAGACAATGACGTGGATGGTTTGACTACTTTCAGCAATTATATGCGAGACATTTTAGAATAGATGAGTTTCTCTCCACCTGTGTGTGGATTCAAGCTGCAGATCCACTAAACAAAAGAAGTCGTTCCATCTGGCTTAGAATTGGGATTTTTGGCCTAGTTGAAGACAGGATAGAGAACTGATCATTTTGGCTTTAATGGAAGGTTTCTGTAGTGGCTATGATGGGACTACAGTTATATCTACCGTAGGGCATCTGGCTCCCATTCTTCCTACTCAGAATGAGGACTCCTGGTTACCCCTTCTACGAAGAGAGACACAGGACTCCATAAATCATTACATCTTAACGCTGATCAACACAATGGTAAAGTCTGTCCTTAAGTTGTTGGCAAGAAGTCGAGGTGGTGGCTTCAGTAGAGTGATTTTTTTTTTTTACATATGACCAGAATCTTATATTTCGTGTCAGCTTATATGAGTGTGGAAGTTTATACAAGCGTGACGTATATAAACAAAAACCGGCCGTAAATCATATTAATCGTAAGAAATAAAATATGGATGATGAAACACTGAGGGTACTCTAAGACTCGGTGAAACTAATGTAACTTACAAAGATCAATCATATATATGGTAAAAAGATTGAGTAATTTGTCAGACGAAGTGAGGCAGTTATGGCTTTGTCCTTTTCCCCGGATTCATTTCAGAAATTTTATGGAGTTGGTATTTTGCGGGTCGGGTGGTGAATGGTGGAGGTGACCAAACTTAGAAAATCTGTTGCTGGTAGTTTAATATCTACTAACTTTTACTCTTTATGGGAGGGAACGATGGTGTTCTGGGTGTGGATAGTGACAGAGAGGATGAAAGCTTCTAACCTCCACCTCTATCACATTTTAAACCAAGAAACTACATAACTGAAGACTTGTGAGGAGATACCGTCTGCTGAGTCCTTTTGCCTGTAGCGAGGACGTTGTATTCAAGGTCTAGTTCCTCTACCTTGACAGTCAAATACACATATTGACTCTCAGGGCTACTACTTATAACACTTAAACACTCCATGATGTAGCTCCACCTCCCTCATTCACTTTAGAAGTTTAGAGTAGCCCCCATTTCAATGTCTAAAATGTTCGTTTGGTTGTTTTTCTCCAGCAAACCAAATTAAACATTACTCTTTATAAGTATACGGTCTAAAATCACATGTTTTACCTCATTCTCATATTTCAATTATACATACGAGAATTTTATTGCCAACTTGTATAAACAAACTCTTGACATTATTTTTTTTATACATGATCCTTATTATCCATTTTAAAGCTTCTTATTAGGAATTATTTCATTACCGCCATTACCATTTGTAAGATAAATTGATAATCTGACAGACGGAAAACAGACTTACATTTAGTTGAAGTTTTATCTGTCTGTATTATTCATTTTTCTCTATATCCCTTCATTAGTCACTTTCTCTCCCTTCACTACACACTTTCTCTCCCTTCACTACACACTTTCTCTCCCTTTATTACTCACTTTCTCTCCCTTCATTTCTCACTTTCTCTCCCTTCACTACCCACTTTCTCTCCCTTCATTACTCACTTTCTCTCCCTTCATTACTCACTTTCTCTCCCTTCACTACACACTTTCTCTCCCTTCACGACACACTTTCTCTCCCTTCATTACTCACTTTCTCTCCCTTCATTACTCACTTTCTCTCCCTTCATTACTCACTTTCTCTCCCTTCATTACTCACTTTCTCTCCCTTCACTACACACTTTCTCTCCCTTCATTACTCACTTTCTCTCCCTTCACTACACACTTTCTCTCCCTTCACTACACACTTTCTCTCCCTTCATTACTCACTTTCTCTCCCTTCATTACTCACTTTCTCTCCCTTCACTACACACTTTCTCTCCCTTCACTACACACTTTCTCTCCCTTCATTACTCACTTTCTCTCCCTTCACTACACACTTTCTCTCCCTTCACTACACACTTTCTCTCCCTTCATTACTCACTTTCTCTCCCTTCATTACTCACTTTCTCTCCCTTCACTACACACTTTCTCTCCCTTCACTACACACTTTCTCTCCCTTCATTACTCACTTTCTCTCCCTTCACTACTCACTTTCTCTCCCTTCATTACTCACTTTCTCTCCCTTCATTACTCACTTTCTCTCCCTTCACTACACACTTTCTCTCCCTTCATTACTCACTTTCTCTCCCTTCACTACTCACTTTCTCTCCCTTCATTACTCACTTTCTCTCCCTTCACTACACACTTTCTCTCCCTTCATTACTCACTTTCTCTCCCTGCTGAACGTACGTGAAGAGAATAAATGAGTTGATAGAATAGAAATAATTATAACACAAATTAAATTAAATTAGTGAATGCAATAAAATAAATTGATTGAGTTAATTCAATAGAATAAATTTGTGGATGCAACAGAATAAAATAATTAATATAATAAAGTAAATGACCTGATGCAATAGAATATGAGTTAATAGAGTGAAAAAATTGCTAAAATTAAATAAATTAGTTAATATACTAATAATAAATTAGTAGTATGAATTAATACAAAAGAATAAATTAGTTAATGCAATAGAATGATTTGTTTAATGCAGAGTAATAATGAGTTAATACAAAAGAATACATTTTTTTGATAAAACATTCTAAATTAGTTAATGCAATAGAATAAATTAGCAAGGACAGTAAATAAATTAGTTGATACAGTCACTTTAGCCCGAGTCTTCTGCCACATCTTGAAAAATGCATAAAAATCCCGAAATTAGCGGCAATTGTTCACTCCAGACAGCTTCTATTTTATCAGACCTCCACTTAAGCTTGATGGAACAAGAGTTCAGAGGGAGACAGACACCGAGAGAGTGAGATAGGAGGGTAGAGAAAGAGAGAGAGAGAGAGAAGTATTTTTTTCACAGGCTTTCTGTCTGTCTTCCCTCCTCTCTTACAGACACAGAGAGAGAGAAAGAGAGAGAGAGAGAGAGAGAGAGAGAGAGAAAGCGAGCGATAGAGCAAGAGAGAGCGCGATAGAGCAAGAGAGAGTGCGATGGAGCAAGAGCAAGAGAGCGATAGACCAAGAGCAAGAGAGCGATATAGCAAGAGAGAGAGAGCAAGAGTGAGCACGAGAGTGCACAATAGAGCAAAAGAGTGCGTGATGGGGCAAGAGAGAGAGAGACCGATGGGGCAAGAGAGAGAGAGACCGATGGGGCAAGAGAGAGAGAGACCGATGGGGCAGGAGAGAGAGAGCGATAGGGCAGGAGAGAGAGAGCGATAGGGCAAGAGAGAGAGAGAGCGCGATAGGGCAAGAGAGAGAGCGATAGGGCAAGAGAGAGAGAGAGAGAGCGATAGGGCAAGAGAGAGAGAGAGAGAGAGAGATAGGGCAAGAGAGAGAGAGAGAGAGCGATAGGGCAAGAGAGAGAGAGGGCGATAGGGCAGGAGAGAGAGAGCGATAGGGCAGGAGAGAGAGAGGGCGATAGCGCAGGAGGGAGAGAGAGCGATAGGGCAGGAGAGGGAGAGCGATAGGGCAAGAGAGAGAGAGAGCGCGATAGGGCAAGAGAGAGAGCGATAGGGCAAGAGAGAGAGAGAGAGAGCGATAGGACAAGAGAGAGAGAGAGAGAGAGATAGGGCAAGAGAGAGAGAGAGCGAGCGATAGGGCAAGAGAGAGAGAGGGCGATAGGGCAGGAGAGAGAGAGCGATAGGGCAGGAGAGAGAGAGGGCGATAGCGCAGGAGGGAGAGAGAGCGATAGGGCAGGAGAGGGAGAGCGATAGGGCAGGAGAGGGAGAGCGATAGGGCAAGAGAGAGAGAGCGATAGGGCAAGAGAGAGAGAGCGATAGGGCAGGAGAGAGAGAGCGATAGGGCAGGAGAGAGAGACAGCGATAGGGTAAGAGAGAGAGAGAGAGCGAGCGATAGGGCAGGAGAGAGAGAGAGAGCTCGATAGGGCAAGAGAGAGAGAGCGACAGGGAAGGAGGGAAATCGACAGAGGAAGAAAGAAAGCGATAGAAGAAAAGAAAGAGACAGACAAACGGACAGACGGAATGGTATTCGAGATGTCTAAGATGACCTCAACTATCTAAGGAACCTGTGTCACGATCATCAACACTGGTGCTCCTCCTCCTCCTGAGATGGTCGTGTTGTCTGAAAGTTGTTGACTCTGGGAACACGCAACTCATTCTTGATCAACCTATATCTTTGTTTGTGTGTACGTGCGTGTGTGCGTGCGTGCAGATTCGTGATGGGATGTGTCAATTATGGAAGAGACTTGTTTTTTTTATTCATCTATGTAAGATTTTTTTTTAACTATTGGCTATGTACATAAACATCTTCACATAATGAACAAAATGGTATCATGTTGTCCGAGAATCTTGATGTAAGCATTGATGACATAATTATAGCTCCCCTCCCCAGTCCTAAGACCTAACCTAACTTAACCTACCTTACCCTTTACCAATAGTATCAGGGTTTGGTCTTATTGGGATTGCAGGACTGGGGCTCCTTTACAGTACCCAGATTCTGTACATTATCACGTGTTGAGGAAAAAGACACACACACACACACACACACACACAGTCGAGTGTAGAACGAGGAGGAAATTGTGTGGAAGGGAGAGAGAGGAAAGGAGAGACGCCACTCTAACCCGTGACTGCAGTAAAGAAATATAGAGAGAGAGAGAAGTGGAAGGGAAAGGATGCGAGGGAGGGGCTCGGGGGATTGGTGATGGCAGGATGAGAGGTGGCAGGGAGGGAATTATTGATGGAGGGATGAGAGGTAAGGGAGAGGTGGTTGGTGAAGGAGGGGAGGGATAAGGGAGGGTTGGGGATAGGAAGAAGTGTGGGGAAAAAGGGGTGAGGGGGGGAGGGGTTAGGGATGGGTAAGAGATGTGGGGAGAGGGATTTGGTGAAGGGGGAGGAGGTTGGAGAGGTGAGAGGTAAAACTTGAGAGGAGGGGTAGGAGGTGAGACAAAAGATGAGAGGAGGAGATTGGTGAGAATACAAAGAGCCCGTTGCCTTACGCCCCTGTGAGTCAGTTTACAGGCAAGAGAAGATTGAAACTCTCCTTGACAACAAAATACAGATATAAGTAACTGGTGATGCTTTAATGTATATAAATGTAAATTGTAAAAAAAAAAGTAAATGTTAAAGTGCATGTGTTTCTTCCCTCCAGGAATACATTTACAAAAGAAAGATCGACATATTAAGTGACCGCGGTGGAACTAAATATATGTTTTTTTCTTCAGTGAGACTCTCTATTCCATTGGCACATGTGTTTTATTAAAGCTATCACGGTGAGCGACGGTTCCTCTGCCACACAACACAATTGTTTGGATATTTGTTTTTTTTGTTGAATTCCTGTGGTAACCTCGGCGTCTGTTGCTGCCGTTGTGTGTGTGTGTGTGTGTGTGTGAGCGCGCGCGCGTGCGTGCGTGTGTGCTCGCGTACGTGTCAGTCTGGGTATGTGTGTACCTTTTTCTCATATGCCATCAAAGTATTCTATTTGTATATTCATTTTCAATCCAAATTTTTGTTCATAAATAAGAATACATTCCTGATAATCTACAGTTGTACAGTGATGTGTATATATTCTACAGAAATTCGGCACTAATACATATTTGTACTCACCCATTAAAATTTACGTCCTTAAGAATTATGTGTAACTTCCATATATGTATTAGAGACACTGAAATATAAGCTCAATGTTCACTCCCCGTCTTTGTCACGACCATAGTGGGTAATACGCAGTAATACCAGCAATCAACCCGGATATATTCAGCCAATATTTCCAGTGACAAATTTTTTAAATGTCACTGGCCTCTGTTTCATATTTTTGGCCTCTGCTGCCTTGTTACTACATTCCCTTAATGTCACGCTATAAGATCGTCACCCAAAATGACATTGCAGTGAATGACAATACAAACCACGAATTAGACAACGTAATAAAGTAATATATTGGAAATAAACCTATATGAGCTATGCAGTCAGGGATACAATTCACAGGTGCAACTCACACCAAGGTGGCATATAGTAGCCAGGTCTGGACACATGTGAATTAACCCGTCTGGATATACCACCAATAGTCAGGTGTGTGTGTACGAAAGGGGGTGGGTGAGGAGTGGATGAGGGATGAGTGAGGAGTGGATGAGGGGTGGGTGAGGAGTGGAAGAATAATGGGTGAAGGGTGAGTGAGGAGTGGGTGAATGGGGATGGGTTAAGGTGGCTGAGGAGTGGGTAAGGGTTAGAGTTAAGGTAGTAAGTCTTAAGTAATGGGCAGATAAGAGGTGGACGAGGAGTAACATCTGCCTTTTATCAACACGTCTAACATTAACTAACAAAAAATACTCATAACACATTAACTCAAAACATTAACATACTCTGTCAGTCTCCCGGGAGTTGTAGGTAAAAGCCAAAAAATGAAGAAAAAAAAGAAAAAAGACACAACAAATGGTGAAAACACATAGACACATTACTTTAAATCTTGCAGGGTAGTAATGCCTTCGAGGATTATCACCAGCGGGTGTCACAAACGCTGAAAGCCTGGCCTCCTACACAGACGCCCAGAAATGTAGCAAGAATGTAGGGAAAGAGAACACATCCACGTATATACACAGACAGACACAGACATATTCCCTCCATTTACAGACATACACAGAAAAGAGGTAAGGAGGAAGGAGGTGGGGTTGAGAGGTGACACCAATGGACCCGACTCCCTCCCCCTTTTGTGTATGCTCCTTCACCTCCCAGCCAACCACTATTATGCACCAAATTGGATGCAGAGACGCTCCAAGAGGCAAAATGCTTCCTTTCAACAGCATTTCCACGTCCCTGATGGCTATATTGGGTTCCGTGGAAGTTTTCTCCCTGTGTGGCAATATTCTGCAGGCGGATACACTGAGAGTGGTTTATCATCTTTCGTCTGGGGGAAGGTAATTCTGCTTTGTTCTTATTTGGGGGGGTGAGGGGGAAGACGAGAGAGAAGTGGGAAGGAGACAGGCGTGGAGGGGGAGAGAGAGAGAGAGAGAGAGAGTAAAAAAAATGATAAATAGGGAAAACAATGATAAAAAACGGGAAAGTTTGGAGGAAGTGGAATTGAGTACTAATACCACCACCACCAATAGTACTACCACTACTACTACCACCACTACTACAACCACCACTACTACTACCGCCACTACTACTACCACCACTACTACTACCACCACTACTACTACCACCACTACTACTTCCACCGCTACTACCACTACCAACACTACATGTATCACCACCACCACCACATCAGTCCCGCCACAACTACTACCACCACCACCAACAACATCGTCAACACCCCCCCCCCATCACAACTACCAGCACCACCACCAACATTACTACCACCACCACCATTACTACCACCACCACCACCACCACCACAACTATCACCACCACCATAACCACTAACATGAATCATAACTACCAGTAAAGACCTCCTTCCCTCCCTCTATCCATCCCTCCCTCGCTCCTTCCTTCCCTCCCCCCTCCCTCCCTCCTAAAACTTGATAACAGAGTGGCTCCTCCCTCCCTCCCTCCCTCCCTCCTTCTCCCCCTCCTTCTCTCCCTCCCTCTCCATTTACCTCCCGGCCCCTCATAACACCTCACCATAGCTACTCTCCCTCTCTCCTCCAACGATTCTCATATTTCCCTTCCTTTTCCCTCCCTTTTCCCTCCCTTTTCCCTTCCTTTTCCCTCCCTTTTCCCTCCCTTTTCCCTTCCTTTTCCTTCAATTTTCTCTCTCTTTCTCCTACGTTCCAGTTCCTTCTCTCACCTCTACTTTCATCACCAACCCCCTTCTTCCTTACTCTCCCACATATCACTTTATCAAATTTTCCTTACCTCCCTCTTCATTTCATTCCTATCTTCCTCTATTTATTTTATACTTCCTCTCTCTCTCTCTCTCTCTCTCTCTCTCTCTCTCTCTCTCTCTCCACCATCTTCCATTCACTCTTCTCATTCCCTCTTCCATCTTGTTTTATTCTTTCCGTCTCACTCTTTCCCTCTTCCCCTCTTTTATCTTCCCACCCTCCCTCTTTCCCTCTTCCCCTCTTCCCCTCTTTCATCTTCTCTCCCTCCCTCTCTTCCTCCTTTCACCACCTTCCATCCTCCCCTCCACGTCTTTCTTTCCGTTTTACTCCGTTTTTTTCTTTCTCTCTCTCTTTCATCTCCCCATCCTGCCACCCACCCTTTCCTGACGTGCCTCTTCTCACTCTCCCTTCCACATATTTTAACCTTTCCGTCTCATTCGCTTTCTCTTTTCCATCTTTCTTCTCTTGTTCCTTCCACCACCCACCCCACCCTGTCAAATACATCCTACTATCTCTCTCTCTCTCTCTCTCTCTCTCTCTCTCTCTCTCTCTCCCTCCCTCCCCCTCTCCGTCCCTCCCTCCCTCCTTTCCTGCCCCCCTACCCTCACATATTCCCCTTTCCCATTCTTCCCCCCCCCCTCCCGCCCTACCTCCCTTCTTCCACTACCCTATCCTCCCCTTTACCTCACTTACTCCATCAACTCCCACTCAACCTCCCTTCCTCCCTCCCTCCCTCCATCAACTTCCACCTACTCTCCAACTCTTCTTTCCTTCTCACTCTCCTCCTTACATCATTCTATCCTTCCCTCCCTTCCTCCTACCTTTCTCTCCCACACGTCAGCAGAACACCTCAGCCCACCCCACCACCACCACTCCTCACCTCCCCCTCAGGTACACGACGCTCCTATACCCTAAACACAGTTGGTCTTTAACTTGGTTCTGAAGGGACAGTTACCTCGACGCTTACCGTCTCCGAGAACAGTGTTTAAAGGTAAGACCAGGTCACAACATTCTACCTAACATTCCTCACCTCAACGCACCTCCACACCCCCCCCCCTACTCCTCTCCATCCCTCACCCCACCCCACTCCACCCCGCCCCACCCCACCCCACCCCACCCCACACCCCTCCCCACCCCACCCCACCCCTCCCCACCCCACCCCACACCCCTCCCCACCCCACCCCACCCCACACCCCTCCCCACCCCACCCCACCCCACACCCCTCCCCCTACCCACCTCTCACCCCCTTCCCCCGATAGCAACATTCTCCCAGACCCAATTTGCTCCAGGAGTTGTAACTGAGGTGATAAATAAGGTTTAATTCTGGTCATTTATTCACTTATTTTCTCTTCTTTTTGAGGGGAGGGGCGAGGGGGGGGGGGGGAGGAGATCAGGTATAAGGTAATTGTTCGTAATTTGTTGCTGTGGTGTTGGTGGTGGTGTTGTATTGTGGTGGGTGTGTGAATTATGGTAGTGTTATGTTGTTATGATGGTTGTTATATCATGGTTGTGTCATGGTGGTGATATGATGATGATATTATACCATTATAGTATGATGAAATTATTTAAGTAAGGTGTTATGGTAATGTTATACTGTTATGTTATGGTGTTATGGTTATGTTATGGTGGTGTTATGGTTTTGTTTATGTTAATGATATAATGTTACGTTATGGTGTTATGGTCAAGTTATGGTGGTGTTATGGTGTCATATTATGGAGGCGTTATATAATGGTGTTACGTTATGGTCCCTCCACATTATGGTGCTGTCACTTAGAGTAGGTAATGGTTTTTATTCTATAATGGTATGGCCGTCTGTAATAGTATCAAGAACTCCATTAGAGAGAGAGAGAGAGAGAGAGAGAGAGAGAGAGAGAGAGAGAGAGAGAGATCGCTCAAACAGTAATGGACGAACCTAATTCACATTTCAATTCCATATTCCCGGAGAAAATTCATATGGAATGGAACGTCAGATGATGTCAAAGGAAGGCAGTAAATTCACTGTGGCTTATGAGAAAGAAAATTCTTAGTCAAAGTAGTAAAGAAATATTGGTAGTGTGCGTCAAGTGGTCTCTCTAGCGATCCACTCTATCTCTCTGTGTTAAAGGTGGATAAGGCTGGTCTTGTCGCACATGTGGATAATATTGATCCACTTGTAGGTCAGTCATTGACTCACAGGTAACCAAGTAATTGGGGGTAAACAGTAATGCATTGCTTAAAGTTTCTTAGCAGGTTATATTCTGCTTTTCTTCCCTGAAGGTTTTGTAATGGCGATATTATAACTTGGTCTAAGGGAGAGGGAGGAGGGGGAGGGAGAGATTGAGAGAGAAGGGAGAGGGAATAGGATGAGGGAGATGAGTTTTAATGCTTCACCAGTAACCCGAAATAAAAACTAGCAAAGGCATTGTTTGAAAGGCGAGTTACTATGGCTTACTGCATCATGATATACCATGTACCTTAACCAACTCGCATCTCCCTAATGAAGGCTGGGTAGAGCTGACGCCCTTCCATCTCCTTATTAAGGCAGAGGTTCTATATAATCCTCTTTAGTAACTCAACAAATAGATATAAGTGTCATTTATTGAGATTTGAGTATTAAATTATGAGCTTCAATTTTACGTACATTCTCGAGCATCACAAATATCAACTAAACAGACGATAAAATACCTTCACCTTAATTAAAAGAGAAATATATGAATCGACTAATTGAATAAAATTTACCTGAACCATCTTAATCACAAGGGACACATAAGTTACCATTGATAGCAACTGTGAATTGTGTAGAACTCAGGCAACTGTTGGTAATTCAGTCAGAGATAGATCCAGGTAGGAGAGCCAGACAAGGTAACATTGCTTGCCTGAGGAGGAGGCTGCCACCGGCCTACTTTAACCCGTGTCTGCGTGTGCTAAATTATGCTGCAGATGTTCCTCCAGATATACTAATTAAGGCGTTTGCTGCCGTTCCTGTGTTGGTGCCAGGCTTATCGCTAGAGATGTTACCTAGTGTCCTATCTGTCTATACACTCTCACATTATATATATATATATATATATATATATATATATATATATATATATATATATATATATATATATATATATATATATATATATATTTCATGTAGATCCACAATGAAAAACGTGGATAAGATAAATCTTGATAAAATCACACGGGAAAAGGGAAACAACGGAGCACCTTAGCTTTCGTCTTTATTCAAGACATCTTCAGAGGCAACATCTTCAGGTGCTCCGTTGTTTCCCTTTTCCCGTGTGAATTACACGAAAGCACTTGGGAACTTCGTGTTTCCTTCTTTCCTTGTGGTTATCAGCATATACCTAGATCACGCGCACCTACAGTGATTTACTTGCATATATATATATATATATATATATATATATATATATATATATATATATATATATATATATATATATATATATATATATATATATATATATATATATATTACAGTAGCAAATTAACCTTGGAATCTTCTCCCCAACACGAGCACAATAACATACAGTATATAGACTGGAACAAGTAGAGAAGTGAGATGGTTTAGTAAAGAAGGACCATTTAGTGTTAGTTTGTTTAGTTGCCCCAAACGTCTTAACCGTAGTCATTGATCATACAAGACACTGCAATATTCACATGGTAAAAATAATCATTAAAGACACAAACTACACAAAATAGTTCGTTGTATAGTGCCTTCACTCTCTTATATAGCGGGTCTTTGTAGAGTTCAAGTTAAATCACGACTCTGGGACGATCCACCAGGCACCAGTGAACCTGCCTGGGGGTACAGCTTCACTCAGGCCAGGCAGCGGTGCAGCTCTTACTCCAGGTCTGGTCCCCACAACTACAAGCATATAATACCTAATATTTTAATTCAGGTTAATTACACCGGGTTTTTTTTTAGTAAGATATTTATTTATAATGAAACAAATAACATTGATATAATTTTAAATTAATAACATTGGTAGAGTAAAGGTTGCGAGAATAATAGTATTTGATAATAACAATACGGATTAAGTAAAGAATTAAAGCAGGTGAATTAATAAGTTGCATATACCGGTTCTGGCAATGTGTAATAACGAATTTTATTATTACATTACGCTAGAAGCTGTATCGTTATAACACTGAGATTAAACACAAATAAGGGCAGAGGTTGAAGGTAACATTTACTCTACTGTATAATAACAGAAGATAATATATGGTTTTGTTTATTCTCGATATAGTGAATTCAATCCGTCTGTCCTTCCGACCATCCATTCATTCGTCTGTCGGTCTGTCTGTCTTTCTTCTTTTCTTTGTGTGTGTGTGTGTGTGTGTGTGTGTGTGTGTGTCTGTATTTGTATGTGTGTATGAATGTGTGCGTGTTTGTGAATGTGTATATATATGTATGTGTATGTATGTATATGTGTGTGTTGTATGTGTATGTATGTATATGTGTGTTGTATTTGTATGTGTGCGTATGTATATTTGTGTGTTTGTTTATGTGTATGTATATGCGTGTGTATGACTATTATGAGCACATTCCCACTTCCGTATAAATAAATATATCTCCACTACTGTATATTTGATCAAGTCATAAGTAAATAATTTTCACACCTACCTGCAACAGTGGCTATAATGGGTCTCTTTTTACAGGATTTACGGAAAGTCCCCTCATGGGAATTATACCAAATGTGCCAGGTTAATGACATTACGTTAATAATCAAGCTCTCTTTTTGTGTGTGTGCGCCACTCGCTGATGACAAGGGAAAATGAATATGGCGTTGGAAACTTTCTCTGATTGATAGTTACTATTTGTTAGTTACAGTGTTCATATAGTGAAGTAGTATGTATGATCTCTACTGGTGCATTAATACTCACGGATGATGACAGAACCATCATATTGTCTTCTTTTCTTTTTTCATATCAAGAATTTGCCTGTGCTTCAAGGACTTCCTGTACTTAACACTTAAATGAAATATAAATGAAATCTGTGCCGTAGTTTGGGCACTTGCAGTAGACAGACATATATTCGGACTAACGAAGGAAAAAATCTTCACTCCTGTTTTGGTATCGTTGATAAGGGAACAATGACTATCGTATGTGGTTATCGTGTAATGATCGTTAGCAACAGAATGATGAAGCCAATCAGAGCCATTCGGGTAGCGAGAACATTTATCTGTGCCTTATCTAGGGCAGAGATAAGACGGATCTCACCTGTGCGGCAGATGTGATGAGAGAGAATAGTCAGTCCTTCAGGTTATTACCCAGTGAAGCGAGCAGCTGAATAGACTCCTGAGGGGAAACTAATGATGGATTCTGAATAGGTGCTTTCTACATCAAGGATAAAAACTATATGTATTATGTAAGGATGTAAGTGACGTCTTTATACACCAAGAATATGATCTAAAAGACTCTCTTATACACCAAGCTTAAGATGTGTATGACTGCTTTATACATCAAGAATAGGAGAGGAGCTGAATAACCCCTTTATACACCTGTGGACATAAAAATACCAGGTGGGGTGGAGATAATTAACTTGCTAAGGGTGTCGAGGAGAGCCAGTTCCGTGACCCTCTCTAGAGCCCTCACCCCTCTTGAGATGGAAGAATGAACTCCATTACTTCAACACATACATTATAACACCGACTCACAATTCTCCTATGACAAAACGGGGGGATTTTTATTCTATGAGAGGAGATTCTTTGTGTAATTATGGGAACAGCTGTGTCATAAGAGACGTAATATGATGTTCTTTATGATTTTACAGGGTAACTACTATGCTTTTTATAGACGGAAATAGAAAGAGTTTGATTGATAATTTAGGTAGAGATTAATCATAGAGGTGATATTATTTCTTGAGTGTGTTGTGGTGGTTAAGGTTGATACTATACGAGAGTTAACGAAGGAAACTACAGGACGAAAATTTAAAGAATTAGTAAATGGATTTGTAAGAGGTATATATAAGAGATAATCTGTTGAAATATGGCTCTATTTTCTTCTCTCTCTCTCTCTCTCTCTCTCTCTCTCTCTCTCTCTCTCACACACACACACACACACACACACACTCAACTATAATCATCACCATTACACTACCTGAGCCGCTATCTTCACTACCGACCTGCCCAACGCCTGAGCAAGTCCCTCACCTGACTTGCCTCAACACTTACATGATTTAACCCCGACACTTCCTGCTTCGCCCACACTATTACTGGTGCCGCTTCTGCCACCACAACTACCACGCTACACCTGCACCACCACCAATAATAATAATAATAATAATAATAATAATAATAATAATAATAATAATGAGTATGATGTTGTTGTTACTAATATTACTACTATTACTACTACTACCACCACATAGCCACATTACCACTACAACACAACAACCACATCATACCACACACCACTCCACAGCGCCACCAACCAGTTACCGCACTCTGACACCACCACACAACCACATTACCACCACCACCACAACCACACCACCACCACCACCACCACCCACACCACCCACACCACCACCACCCACACCCCCACCACCACAACCACCACCCACACCCACACCCCACCACCCACACCCCCACCACCACTACCACCACCCCCACCACCACTACCACCACCCACACCACCCCACTACCACCACCACCACCCACACCACACCACCACCACCACACCACCACCACCACCACCACCCACACCACCCCACCACCACTACACCACTCCCACCCCACACCACCCCACCACACCACCACACTACCACCCCACCACACCACCACACTACCACAACACTCTCCAGCACATTTGTATTTTAAAGAATGAGTTAAGAAGTTTATACTTAAATACGACCAGCTAGTTATTACCACTTAAGAAAATGAATTACTAACACGGGGGGTAATTGAAGTCTACCTGTATATGGTAGTGTAAATTCTGGCCCCTTGAAGAGCAAATTTAGGAGGACTTGAACGATCAGCTATGAGAATGGTGGTTAGTCGTATCAGAAGAAGAAGGAGTAGGAGGAGGATGGAGAGGGGGCGGAGGAGGGAGGAAGAGCGAGAGGAAGAGAGGGGGGGGGGAGGAAGAAGATGAAGACGTGGTGAAGAAGGAAGAAGAGGAGGAGGAGGAAGGGGTAGGATGATGGAGAGGGGGGAGGAGGTTGAGGTGGAGGAGGGGAGAAGTGTAAGAGAAAGAGAAGAGGGGGATGGGGAGGAAGGGGAGGATGATGGAGTAGGGTAAGAGGATGAGAAAGGAGGAAGAGCGAGAGAAAGAGAGGAGGGGGAAGATGAAGACGTGGAGAAGAAGAAGAAAGGGGGGGAGGAGAAGAAGAAAAAGTAATAGGAAAAGGAAGGAAGGGAGGGAAGAGGATAGGCAGAAGGAGGAGGATATGAGGAAGAGGAGGAGAGGGCACAGGAAAGAGAGATAAAGAGAGAGAGGAGATATGACATGTTATTTTATTTTATTAATTTTTTCTGAAATTTTTAACACCAAACAATTTTTATTTATTTATTTTTTATTTTAGAAGAGAATCAATAAAATAAAAATAAAACGATAAATTATTGGTTTAAGATAATTATAGGTAAGAAAGCTGTTGTTTTGAGATGCATGTACTAGGTAATGTAAATTCTTATGTTAAAAAAAAAGTTAAAACACCTTAGACAGTTAAATGGTTTATTAATTTTGAAGTAGGTTTAATGGTTTAGTAAGTACATCTGAGGTCACTTTTGTCACTTGTCCTGGTCTGGTTTATGAGGTTTACTACCCAAGGACAACAACACAACCATCGACTCTGCTGTTAGTCTGAGTAAAAAGTTTTCCACAACTTCGGAAAACTTGAACAGACTTTACCAGATCTAAAAGTAAACAGATAAATATAGGTATGTAAACCTAACTTTAACCTGAGCTAAACCTAACTTTAACCTGAGCTAAACCTAACTTTAACCTGAGCTAAACCTAACTTTAACCTGAGCTAAACCTAACTTTAACCTAACCTAACCTGACTTGACTTTTTACCTAATTTAACCTGGTCGACCCTAACCTAACCTACACTGAATAAATCTAAATAACATGCATACATCATCAAGGCGACTCAGGACCTGAGGTGGACCTTACTGGAGGAGCAACTACCCATCACTGGAGGGAGGGAGGGAGCAAGGGACGTTCTTACCCATCACTGGAGGGAGGGAGGGAGCAAGGGAAGTTCTTACCCATCACTGGAGGGAGGGAGGAGGGAGGGAGGAGGGAGACGAGGTTGGTAAGGTATAAGGGCGCCACTTTTCCCAGAAGTCGACCCTGTGTCTCACCATAACTCAGAGTGAATCCTGTCACCACTCAGCCACAGTCAAGAAATCATTAACTCCAAAACTCTTATTAATACGTAACTTCAGACGTTGTTTAACACGGTGAATATAAAACAAGCAATACATTTTACTCCTCAGTTCAACAGCCTTGGGACCTAATGATGTCACGTTTTGTTTACTGCTTAGTGTTCCCAGAATGCATCACGGTAAACAAAACGTGACGTCATTAGGGCTGAACTCTATTAGTCTAAACAAGTTGTCTGGGGCGAGCGAAGCCAGAGGCGAGTACACAACACTTCTTTGAAATGCCTGGGTTAACTAATTAAGTTGGTCGTCGAGGAACACAACGCCGCAACTTGGTTATACTTTGCCAAGATTAACGTGAATGTCGATAGTTATTTACATTTGGGAAACAGGTTAATTGGGAGGTAATTTAAGTCTCTTCACTATGGGGACGCCAATTACCTTTTTAATATGAGGACGTCACTTACCTCTTCATTATGGGGACGTCACTTATCTCTTCATTATGGGGACGTCACTTGCCTCTTCATTATGGGGACGTCACTTATCTCTTCATTATGGGGACGCCACTTATCTCTTCATTATGGGGACGTCACTTATCTCTTCATTATGGGGACGTCACTTGCCTCTTCATTATGGGGACGCCACTTATCTCTTCATTATGGGGACGCCACTTATCTCTTCATTATGGGGACGTCACTTATCTCTTCATTATGGGACGCCACTTATCTCTTCATTATGGGGACGCCACTTATCTCTTCATTATGGGGACGCCACTTATCTCTTCATTATGGGGACGCCACTTATCTCTTCATTATGGGGACGCCACTTATCTCTTCATTATGGGGACGTCACTTATCTCTTCATTATGGGGACGCCACTTATCTCTTCATTATGGGGACGCCACTTATCTCTTCATTATGGGGACGTCACTTATCTCTTCATTATGGGGACGCCACTTATCTCTTCATTATGGGGACGCCACTTTTGATACTGTAATTTGCCTCACGTTTGCCAGAGGACTTTATATGGGGTTAGTTGACTCACTCTCTCCACTAATGAAACTCTTACTCGTTGTCATTGTCATTGTATGGGAATTATTACTTCATTATTCACCATTACAGCTGCAGGGTTTATAAAGAAGGTGTTTGTAGTAGTAGTAAAAAAAAAAAATTGTAAATTTGCAAAAACCCAAGTCTTTACACCTTTCTCTTTTCTTTTAAACAAAAACTAAAATTACACACACAAAAAAACGAAGAATAACAAGGAAAAAAATGAAATATAAAAATGTCGTAGAAATAAAAATGCGGCAGAGACAATCACCAGTAAAATGCTTCCCTGGGAAAAAAAATATAAAAAATAAAAATAAAATAAAAGGTTAAAATCCATGCAAGGGAAAATGTCGAAAAATGTGGAGCAATGTTTCCCGGCGGTATTTTGTGTCTTATGACTATTTATAAGTCTCTCGGCTATTTATTTCAAGTTAAAAAAATTGGATTAAAAGGGAAAAAAGAGAAGCATAATCCCTTTAGAGCCTAACTAGGGGCACTCATGCTGATTGCCGGAATATGTAGGCCATTAGTGAAGGACGCACATGTCAGTGATCAAGGGAATACAAATTAGAGGGTTAGAAAAAAAATACATTTAATTTTCTTCCACTTTTTCCCAGAACATGGGAACTCCCCGGCTCCGTCATTAGAATGACCGGCCGAGCATGTCTGTTTACTCAAAATAAGACCGAAGTTTCTGAGGCCGAATAATGAGAAACATACCGGCTTGGACTCCAGTACATACACACCCACACACACACACTACAGATAGGTAGGGAATTGAACTATAAAACATCACACATACGATGACTGTCTGTGTGTGTGTGTGTGTGTGTGTGTGTGTGTGATGTGAATGAGTGGCTGTAAGTGTGAGTGAGTAAGAGTGTGTGTGTATATGTGAGTATGTGTGTGTGTGTGTGTGTGTGTGTGTGTAGGTAAGGTTTTATGCAATTATTGACATTTTCTTCTTGAATTTGGTCGTGGCGGTAGACAAGTCAACAGCGGAGTCGTGTATCTAATTAGAGACTTGGCCTCGGTCTCATTTCGAATGCAAAGAAAACCCGGTGGAGCGAAAAATTTGGGCTTGTAAGTGTTTATACGAGTTTTTCCTTCCAACTCCCCAAGACGCTGGTCTGCCGTTTGTATTGTGTCTGTATGCTAATCTGTTATTTTCCCTTTTTTTTTCCTCTTCCTCGACGAGACTGATAATTTTACGTTTCTTCTGCCGGGTGTGATTACAAATAAACCATACCACGTTAAGACGAGCAGCTGGCTTATTGAGTGTGTTTCTTGAGGCGCTCGTGGTGCTGATGATGCGCTCGGCTCTGTGTGTATGTGAGGGAGGGATGGAGAGGAGGTGGTGTTGATAGTGGTGGTGTTGAGCGCATGTGTGTGTGTGTGTTTGTGTGTGAGGGAGTCGCTAATTGGTGATGGAGGTGGTGGTGCCCGCGCGCGTGTGTGTGTGTGTATGTGAGGAAGAAAGAAAGAAAGGGGAAGGGAGTAGGGAGGAGAGGGAAAGGAGGAGGTTTATGTGGGAGAGGAGGTCGTGATGATGGTGGTGATCTGGTGGTGTTGCCCGCGTGAACATGTGTGTTTGTGTGGGAGGGGGAGTGGAGGTGGTGGTGTTAAGCACGTGTGTGTGTGTGTGAGGAGGAGGAGGAAGGGTGTGGGGTGTTTGCGGATATGTGTATAGAGATGACGAAGATGATGATGATGATAGTGGTGGTGTGGTGTTCGCATGTTTGTATGTGTGCTTGTGGTGGGGTTGTGTGCCGTGTTTGTGAAGGGCGTGACGGCGGGGAGGAAGACTATGATGGGTGAGGCTATTGGTAGCTATAAGGTGAGGTGAGGTGTGTGGGGGGGAGGGGTTGTGTGTAGGGGATGATATGTGTGTGTGTGTGTGTGTGTGTGTGTGTGTGTGTAACAGTGGATGGCAAAGGCTGGGGGATGATAATCTTGCCCTCCCTCTTTCCATTTCCCTCCCCCTTCCCTCCCTCTTAAACCGTGATGAACACTTTTCTTTACTCTGTTTTTCAATCCATGCTAGACCGGACGTGGTGGCTGGGGCTCTTGAGACGGTGCTTAATGTGTTGATCTAGCATCTCTCTCTCTCTCTCTCTCTCTCTGTGGCTTCTTGACGGGAGGCAGTATTTGTTAACTTTCTCTTTTATCTATCTATGTATCTTTTCTATATTTTTCCCAGAGATAATATTTGTTTTAACTCTCTTTCTCTCTCTGACACACACACACACACACACACACACACACACACACACACACACACATGTTATATATACTTACTCTACAACACTTATGATGAAGAGACATTTGGAGGATTGTAGGTGTGGTTGTAGGTGTGGTTGTAGGTGTGGTTGTGAGGCGGTGTGTCGTTGCCTGCTGCTTCCTCCGCTATGAATTTTCCTTATGCATACATACGTAGATACACACATACATAAAACACATTACATACCTGTACATACATACATACACACATAAAACACAATACATACATACATAAAACACAATACATACATACATAAAACAATACATACATACATAAAACACAATACATACATACATAAAACACCATACATACATACATAAAACACAATACATACATACATAAAACACAATACATACATACGTACATACATACATACATACATACATACATACATACATACATACATACATACACAATGAGTCTCCAATCTTACTTCTGTTACGACGTAAGTTGAACACGGCTTAATAATCCTCCACTAACTAGATTAACCACGTCTCACGCAGCAGCTACATAAACCACGCACTTAGTTTATACACTTTCATTCTACATAAACTTGGAGTAAACAGTGCCAGTTTTTCCTTTTACTGTAGAATAAAGCCGCGTTAATGTGGAAAAAATCACCCTTCATCTTCCAAGGATTAGGTTTGGTTTGGTTTGGTTTGGTTTAGTCAGGGTTAGGTTTGGTCAGGGTTAGGTTAGTGTGGATTAAATTAGTGAGTACGTAAAACCCATACACTACAAACAAATAAAAAAAAATAACAAACCATTAACAAACACACACACACACACACAGAGGCTACCAACCTGACGGTAATATAATTGAGAAAGGAGTTAGAATTAACAACTGGGCATCCACTCTACAAACTGAATTAGTTGCCATACTCACAGCTATTAAATTCATTGAAACCACTGTTACTGACAGTCTCATCATCACTGACTCTCTATCCTCACTACTTGCCCTTGGTACCCTCGACTCAGGTTGTCACGCTCTTGTCTCTGAAGCCAGACACAAATATGCGTGCCTTGTTGACCGGGGTGTCAGGGTCAAACTGTTGTAGATCCCCTCTCACATAGGTCTCATAAAACATGACAGAGTTGATGCCCTCGCCAAACTCGCGTCTAACAAAGACACCGTTGAATACAATTTGGGTCTGTCAAAAAGAACCCTTAAAACTGTAATTAGGAAAGAACTTATTGATGAGTTTGACGCAAGTAGACAAGTGCAAACAGGCACTAGTCGATCCATAGTTTACCATGATGAGATGTATCAAGTGAAACATGTATATGGAGCAAGTAACAAGATAACTAGATTACAAGATGTTGTAACCGCTAGATTAAGGTTAGGATATAAGTACCTTTGGCAGTATGTTCCTCAAGCAGATGTAAACAAAACTAAATGTAAAGTGTGTGGCCATACATATGGCCACACACTTGAACACTACGTCCTCGACTGTGTGAAGATAGAACCTTTTAGGGACAGGTCCAAGCACACTGTGTGTGAAATGGCACAACACTTCATCTCTAATGGCAAGATAGCCGACATATTAAGATTGTATCCACTTTTTTGCACTTAGTAACTATATCAGTTCTCATGTACAGAACCAAATACGCAATGTGCTTGAATACCTCCCACGTAAATGTGAATAACAAAGTGTGAGGCCAGACATACTGCCTCACACGCCTGTTCTCACGCATTTGTGAATAAGTTACCCTTTATGTATAGAACTAAACAAATAATGTAAATGAAATACTGTGTAACTTTCAGTGCCATAATATCCTGACAACCGGGGTTAATTATTATGACCCTTTGTAAACCCTACTCTGTAATCCTTTTGCGCTACCGCTCACAGGATGAGTGTGGGGTGCACAATAAAGTAGCCGCTGCAAGCGGCAAAATCAAATCAAATCAAATCAACATCAGATGGTCTCCACTATTGCAGAAGGCGCGGTAGCAGCAGCAGCAGCAGCAGCAGCAGCAGCAGGAGGAGGAGGAAGAAGAGCATAATAAGATCGTAAACGTTGAGAAAGTTGCCAACGGGAGAAACGTAAATGGCGTCTGTATGCTAATGTCTTATTGTCTAATTTTCCAATCGGCAAAGACTGTGTTTCTTGCCTCGCGCCGACACACAGTGATTAAGCAAATGCTGATTATGCCAACGACGGAAAACTCGGATAAAAGTTGATTGGTTTAAAGGTGGACGTATGCAAATGTCTTGTATATTGTCCACTGCTTAAGATATTTTAATTATTGTTCCCCCGCGTTAACTAGGGGGTGAAGGGGGGTGAGGGAGAGGTTTTCTTAAGGTTTGTCGCTGGTTTTGGGGCCCCCTCAGCACACAGTTGTGGTCGTCCTCTCGCTGTGAACATCACTTATGGAAGTTTTCGCGAGTGATTAATCTTAGTGAATGGTTAGTGTGTGTGTGTGTGTGTGTGTGTGTGTGTGTGTGTGTGTTCCTTATAGTTTCTGTCTTTGTCTGTTTTTCTGTAAGTCTGTCTTACTGATCAGCTGTTATCGAAAACTACTACTACGACTACTACTACTTTTTTTTTTATTATAAAATGGCCTCCAGCCTCCCCCAATAGCCACACCTTCGCCACCATTTAATTACCTTAATATTAAATATCCTAATACATAAGAAGCTATCCTATCTGTGTTAAATTAGTTGAGCCGCAGATCAATGCGGCATTCAGTGACTGTAGCCTCATAGTCAATATCTGCAGCAGTTGTCGGAGTTGGGGCAGAAGCTCTCGTTCCCCTGAGGCAGAGCAGAGCCGATCGAAGGAGAGAGAAAGACAGTCGACATATCATCCAGGCTGTAACATAACTTCTGGGCTGCTGCTTCTTTTCGGAGATCAACTCCGCGAGTCTGGCGTACAAACATCTTGCACTTGGGCCCATCCCACCAGAGGTTGTGAACACTAGAGGAGTGAAGCTGCCTTGATCAACGTTTTGAATTCTCTCCCCATATGCCCTTCTCTTGTCGTTCTCGTTCCTCCTATGTGCAGCATCGAGAGCTAGGTTACGGTGACATGCGGCCATGGGATCAAAAATCCTGATGTCGAAGAAAGCTCGCTGTCCCCGCGACCAGAATCTTCGAGCACTGACGTCCACACGGGCTTCGTTAGATGTGTTTGAAGTCCTGTTTTGGAAGATCTCGCCATCCAATGGAAGGAGGGTCGGTTCTACCATGACGTCCCGGCAGATTTCCTTCAACATATTTGCTGTGAGATCCCTTACCTCGTCATGCCTCATGCATATGAAGCCCCCCCCCCCCCCCCTTCTTGCACACCATGGCGTGCTCGCCAGCATAGGAAGAGCCACACACGCATTGGGAGGGCAAACCTTCTACTGGCCGACCGTACCTTAGAGCAATGGCATCTGTAAATTCTTGTTTATTAAGACTGAAACCATTTGCCCTTATAGGTAACGTAGTTAACCAGTTCGAGGCGCCCACCTCCTGCACTATAGCTACTTTTTTTTTCAAATTTTCTGGAACCGGCAGCAATAGTTGCTGCAACTTATCATTTTGGCAGGGCTGTCGATCTGTCGTAATGGACCTACGAATCTTATTTACTTCGCTGGTATCCACTTCCCCTGTTGCATTCTGAACTATTATGTGGTCCGTGAGGACTGCCGTGAGCTTAAGTGAATTTTGATGCTCAGTGGCAGCAATCTCCTCTGGATTAGTTAGTCCCATCCCTCCCAGTCTTGGTGGAAGTGCAAGAAGTGCTCTTTCTGCTTGGGTTAAGTCAGGGTGTTTCACTAGTTTGGGAATGAACTTGACACTGATAGCTTCTTCCAGAGGGTGGAGGAGGGGTCCGATCTCAGGGATGGTACGCATCAGGTAGTTCCAGAGATGCTTGACTCCATGGGTGAATGCTGCAAAGGTCGCATGTGGCTCTGTGTTAGCAATCTCAGACAGAGCTTGGATTTCACTAACCCACCCATTCACCTTTCCCGCTACGTACTCGGTCTTGAAGTCCGTAGTGCCAATTACTGCGCCTAGATGTCTTTGGCCGTCCTTAGTTATTTTGACCTCACTTCCGCCAAAAACCTCCAATGCCCGTTCATAATGTTCTGGCTTCACGATGAGGAAGGACTTGCTGGCGTTTGGGTGGTACCCTATTTGTGGACCTCGCGATGTTACCAGGTCCCACCACTTTTTGATGCACTCCACTTTTCCTGCTCCTGTAAGGTCATCAGCATATGCCACTTGTTTGACCCCTAACTACAACCATCCTCACCTTATTTACAACCACTACCCTAACTACAACCATCCTCACCTTATTTACAACCACTACCCTAACTACAACCATCCTCACCTTATTTACAACCACTATCCTAACTACAACCATCCTCACCTTATTTACAACCACTACCCTAACTACAACCATCCTCACCTTATTTACAACCACTATCCTAACTACAACTACCAGTTATGTGACTCAGACTGAATATAATCTACAGCTTGTTGAACTAGTTAACTGATTCACAAATATGTTGGCAATGTCAGAGATGAACGTATACCTGTTTTATCCCGTGATGAAGGCGTGTGTGGCTGACATCATGGGCTGACATGGGCTGATATCATGGGTTGACATTATGGATTGGGATCATGGGTTGGCATTATGGATTTGGATTGACATATTGGGTTGACAGGCTAATATCATGGGCTAACGTCATGGGTTGACATCATGGGTTGACATCATGGACTGACTCGCTAATGTTTCAGGCTTGATGTATCAAGTGGTTTGTTGACTGTCAGTGTAAGTCTTATGGAGGGTAAATTTATTTGAGGAAAACACACACACACACACATGAATGAGGAAATGAATCCCATAGACATGCCGACTCGTTAGGGGCAGTGTGGATACAGCATACTGCACGCTTAAACCTCCAGGACAATATGGCCGTCACTTGTATACTTAAAACGAAGTACAGTAACACAAACTCAGCTGGGTCGACTATGGGTGACCCGTGGGTGAACTATCAACACTAAAGACCCCCAGTTGTCTCACGGCCGCCCACAACTTCACCCGCGGTTCCTTCAGTGCCGCCCACAACTCCTTCAGGGTTAACTTTGGGTGCTGTGGGTGTGAAGGTGGGTTTAGTGGGCGTGAACGTGAGTACTCTGGTCATGAAGATGGGTATTGTGGGCGTGCAGATGGTGCTGTGGGCGTGGAGGGGTACTGTGGGCGTGAAGATGGGTTCAGTGGGCGTGGACGTACTGTGGCCATGAAGACGGGTGTTGTGGGCATGAAGATGGGTTCAGTGGGCGTGGACATGAGTACTGTGATCATGAGGACGGGTGTTGTGGGCGTGGAGACGGGTGTTGTGGGCGTGAAGACGGGTGTTGTGGGCGTGAAGACGGGTAATGCTGTGAGAAGTGGTGCGACGGTGGACAGTTTAGTAGAGGCTGCCACGCACATTTCTCCCCCCCCTCACCCCCCCATCACCCCTCCTCACCTCCCCCCTCCTCACCTCCCCCCCTCCTCACCTCCCCCCCTCCTCACCTCCCCCCCCCTCACCTTCCCCATCTCCTTCGCCCGGAGTTGAAGAGACCGGGAGCTAAAAAGGCTGTCATGGAAGAGCCGACAGTGAAGACATCCTGTAGCCGACGGGAGACACTAGTGGACAATGGCTGCCTCTGATGCTGCCACCACCGCCGGGGAAATATATTGAAGGGAGTTCAGAAATATTGTTTGGGGAAGACGTCTGTTTTCTACTGTAGGAGTGATGGGGGAGAGGTATTGAAGAGGTAGGGGTGATGGGGGTGGGGGTGATGGGGGAGAGGTATTGAAGAGGTAGGGGTGATGGGGGTGGGGGTGATGGGAGAGAGGTATTGAAGAGGTAGGAGTGGTGGGGTTGGGGGTGATGGGGGAGAAGTATTGAAGAGGTAGGAGTGATGGGGGTGGGGGTGATGGGGGAGAGGTATTGAAGAGGTAGGGGTGATGGGGGTGATGGGGGAGAGGTATTGAAGAGGTAGGAGTGATGGGGGTGGGGGTGATGGGGGAGAGGTATTGAAGAGGTAGGAGTGATGGGGGTGGGGGTGATGGAGGAGAGGTATTGAAGAGGTAGGAGTGATGGGGTGGGGGTGATGGGGGAGAGGTATTGAAGAGGTAGGGGTGATGGGGGTGGGGGTGATGGGGGAGAGGTATTGAAGAGGTAGGAATGATGGGGGTTGGGGTGATGGAGGAGAGGTATTGAAGAGGTAGGAGTGGTGGGGATGGGGGTGATGGGGGAGAGGTATTGAAGCGGTAGGAGTGATGGGGGTGGGGGTGATGGGGGAGAGGTATTGAAGAGGTAGGAGTGATGGGGGTGGGGGTGATGGGGGAAAGGTATTGAAGAGGTAGGGGTGATGGGGATGATGGGGGAGAGGTATTGAAGAGGTAGGGTGATGGGGTTGGGGGTGATGGGGGAGAGGTATTGAAGAGGTAGGAGTGATGGGGGTGGGGGTGATGGGGGAGAGGTATTGAAGAGGTAGGGGTGATCGGGGAGAGGTATTGAAGAGGTAGGAGTGATGGGGGTGAGGGTGATGGTGGTGGGGCTGATGGGGGAGAGGTATTGAAGAGGTAGGAGTGATGGGGGTGGGGGTGATGGGGGAGAGGTATTGAAGAGGTAGGAGTGATGGGGGTGGGGGTGATGGGGGAGAGGTATTGAAGAGGTAGGAGTGGTGGGGTTGGGGGTGATGGGGGAGAGGTATTGAAGCGGTAGGAGTGATGGGGGTGGGGGTGATGGGGGAGAGGTATTGAAGAGGTAGGAGTGATGGGGGTGGGGGTGATGGGGGAGAGGTATTGAAGAGGTAGGGGTGATGGGGGTGGGGGTGATGGGGGAGAGGTATTGAAGAGGTAGGAGTGATGGGGGTGGGGGTGATGGGGGAGAGGTATTGAAGAGGTAGGAGTGATGGGGGTGGGGGTGATGGGGGAGAGGTATTGAAGAGGTAGGAGTGATGGGGTGGGGGTGATGGGGGAGAGGTATTGAAGAGGTAGGGGTGATGGGGGTGGGGGTGATGGGGGAGAGGTATTGAAGAGGTAGGAGTGATGGGGGTGGGGGTGATGGGGGAGAGGTATTGAAGAGGTAGGAGTGATGGGGTGGGGTGATGGGGGAGAGGTATTGAAGAGGTAGGGTGATGGGGGTGGGGGTGATGGGGGAGAGGTATTGAAGAGGTAGGAGTGATGGGGGTGGGGGTGATGGGGGAGAGGTATTGAAGAGGTAGGGTGATGGGGTGGGGGTGATGGGGGAGAGGTATTGAAGAGGTAGGAGTGATGGGGGTGATGGGGTGGGGGTGATGGGGGAGAGGTATTGAAGAGGTAGGAGTGATGGGGGTGGGGGTGATGGGGGAGAGGTATTGAAGAGGTAGGAGTGATGGGGGTGGGGGTGATGGGGGAGAGGTATTGAAGAGGTAGGAGTGATGGGGGTGGGGGTGATGGGGGAGAGGTATTGAAGAGGTAGGGGTGATGGGGGTGGGGTGATGGGGGAGAGGTATTGAAGAGGTAGGAGTGATGGGGGTGGGGGTGATGGGGGAGAGGTATTGAAGAGGTAGGGGTGATGGGGGTGGGGGTGATGGGGGAGAGGTATTGAAGAGGTAGGAGTGATGGGGGTGAGGGTGATGGGGTGGGGGTGATGGGGGAGAGGTATTGAAGAGGTAGGAGTGATGGGGGTGGGGGTGATGGGGGAGAGGTATTGAAGAGGTAGGAGTGATGGGGGTGGGGGTGATGGGGAGAGGTATTGAAGAGGTAGGAGTGATGGGGGTGGGGGTGATGGGGGAGAGGTATTGAAGAGGTAGGAGTGATGGGGTTGGGGATGATGGGGGAGAGGTATTGAAGAGGTAGGAGTGATGGGGGTGGGGGTGATGGGGAGAGGTATTGAAGAGGTAGGAGTGATGGGGGTGGGGGTGATGGGGGAGAGGTATTGAAGAGGTAGGGGTGATGGGGGTGGGGGTGATGGGGGAGAGGTATTGAAGAGGTAGAGTGATGGGGTGAGGTGGGGGTGGGGGTGATGGGGGAGAGGTATTGAAGAGGTAGGAGTGATGGGGGTGAGGGTGATGGGGGTGGGGGTGATGGGGGAGAGGTATTGAAGAGGTAGGAGTGATGGGGGTTGGGGTGATGGGGGAGAGGTATTGAAGAGGTAGGAGTGATGGGGTTGGGGGTGATGGGGAGAGGTATTGAAGAGGTAGGAGTGATGGGGGTGGGGGTGATGGGGGAGAGGTATTGAAGAGGTAGGAGTGATGGGGGAGAGGTATTGAAGAGGTAGGAGTGATGGGGGTGGGGGTGATGGGGGAGAGGTATTGAAGAGGTAGGAGTGATGGGGTTGGGGGTGATGGGGGAGAGGTATTGAAGAGGTAGGAGTGATGGGGGTGGGGGTGATGGGGGAGAGGTATTGAAGAGGTAGGAGTGATGGGGGTGGGGGTGATGGGGGAGAGGTATTGAAGAGGTAGGGGTGATGGGGGTGGGGGTGATGGGGGAGAGGTATTGAAGAGGTAGGAGTGATGGGGGTGGGGGTGATGGGGGAGAGGTATTGAAGAGGTAGGGGTGATGGGGGTGGGGGTGATGGGGGAGAGGTATTGAAGAGGTAGGAGTGGTGGGGTTGGGGGTGATGGGGGAGAGGTATTGAAGAGGTAGGAGTGATGGGGGTGGGGGTGATGGGGGAGAGGTATTGAAGAGGTAGGAGTGATGGGGGAGAGGTATTGAAGAGGTAGGGGTGATGGGGATGATGGGGGAGAGGTATTGAAGAGGTAGGGGTGATGGGGGTGGGGGTGATGGGGGAGAGGTATTGAAGAGGTAGGAGTGATGGGGTGGGGGTGATGGGGGAGAGGTATTGAAGAGGTAGGGGTGATAGGGGTGGGGGTGATGGGGGAGAGGTATTGAAGAGGTAGGAGTGATGGGGGTGAGGGTGATGGGGGTGGGGGTGATGGGGGAGAGGTATTGAAGAGGTAGGAGTGATGGGGGTGGGGGTGATGGGGGAGAGGTATTGAAGAGGTAGGAGTAATGGGGGTGGGGGTGATGGGGGAGAGGTATTGAAGAGGTAGGAGTGATGGGGTTGGGGGTGATGGGGGAGAGGTATTGAAGAGGTAGGGGTGATGGGGGTGGGGGTGATGGGGGAGAGGTATTGAAGAGGTAGGAGTGATGGGGGTGAGGGTGATGGGGGAGAGGTATTGAAGAGGTAGGGGTGATGGGGGTGGGGGTGATGGGGGAGAGGTATTGAAGAGGTAGGAGTGATGGGGGTGAGGGTGATGGGGTGGGGGTGATGGGGGAGAGGTATTGAAGAGGTAGGAGTGATGGGGGTGGGGGTGATGGGGGAGAGGTATTGAAGAGGTAGGAGTGATGGGGGTGGGGGTGATGGGAGAGAGGTATTGAAGAGGTAGGAGTGATGGGGGTGGGGGTGATGGGGGAGAGGTATTGAAGAGGTAGGAGTGATGGGGGTGGGGGTGATGGGGGAGAGGTATTGAAGAGGTAGGGGTGATGGGGGTGGGGGTGATGGGGGAGAGGTATTGAAGAGGTAGGAGTGATGGGGGTGAGGGTGAGGGGGGTGGGGGTGATGGGGGAGAGGTATTGAAGAGGTAGGAGTGATGGGGGTGGGGGTGATGGGGGAGAGGTATTGAAGAGGTAGGAGTGATGGGGGTGGGGGTGATGGGGGAGAGGTATTGAAGAGGTAGGAGTGATGGGGTGGGGGTGATGGGGGAGAGGTATTGAAGAGGTAGGAGTGATGGGGGTGGGGGTGATGGGGGAGAGGTATTGAAGAGGTAGGAGTGATGGGGGTGGGGGTGATGGGGGAGAGGTATTGAAGAGGTAGGAGTGATGGGGGTGGGGGTGATGGGGAGAGGTATTGAAGAGGTAGGAGGTGAGGGGGGTGGGGGTGATGGGGGAGAGGTATTGAAGAGGTAGGAGTGATGGGGGTGGGGGTGATGGGGGAGAGGTATTGAAGAGGTAGGAGTGATGGGGGTGGGGGTGATGGGGGAGAGGTATTGAAGAGGTAGGGGTGATGGGGGTGGGGGTGATGGGGGAGAGGTATTGAAGAGGTAGGAGTGATGGGGGTGAGGGTGATGGGGGTGGGGGTGATGGGGGAGAGGTATTGAAGAGGTAGGAGTGATGGGGGTGGGGGTGATGGGGGAGAGGTATTGAAGAGGTAGGAGTGATGGGGGTGGGGGTGATGGGGGAGAGGTATTGAAGAGGTAGGAGTGATGGGGGTGGGGGTGATGGGGGAGAGGTATTGAAGAGGTAGGAGTGATGGGGTTGGGGATGATGGGGGAGAGGTATTGAAGAGGTAGGAGTGATGGGGGTGGGGGTGATGGGGAGAGGTATTGAAGAGGTAGGAGTGATGGGGGTGGGGGTGATGGGGGAGAGGTATTGAAGAGGTAGGGGTGATGGGGGTGGGGGTGATGGGGGAGAGGTATTGAAGAGGTAGGAGTGATGGGGGTGAGGGTGATGGGGGTGGGGGTGATGGGGGAGAGGTATTGAAGAGGTAGGAGTGATGGGGGTGGGGGTGATGGGGGAGAGGTATTGAAGAGGTAGGGGTGATGGGGGTGGGGGTGATGGGGGAGAGGTATTGAAGAGGTAGGAGTGATGGGGTGAGGGTGATGGGGGTGGGGGTGATGGGGGAGAGGTATTGAAGAGGTAGGAGTGATGGGGGTGGGGGTGATGGGGGAGAGGTATTGAAGAGGTAGGAGTGATGGGGGTGGGGGTGATGGGGGAGAGGTATTGAAGAGGTAGGAGTGATGGGGGTGGGGGTGATGGGGGAGAGGTATTGAAGAGGTAGGAGTGATGGGGGTGGGGGTGATGGGGGAGAGGTATTGAAGAGGTAGGAGTGATGGGGGTGGGGGTGATGGGGGAGAGGTATTGAAGAGGTAGGAGTGATGGGGGTGGGGGTGATGGGGGAGAGGTATTGAAGAGGTAGGAGTGATGGGGGTGGGGGTGATGGGGGAGAGGTATTGAAGAGGTAGGAGTGATGGGGTGGGGGTGATGGGGGAGAGGTATTGAAGAGGTAGGAGTGATGGGGGTGGGGGTGATGGGGGAGAGGTATTGAAGAGGTAGGAGTGATGGGGGTGGGGGTGATGGGGGAGAGGTATTGAAGAGGTAGGAGTGATGGGGGTGGGGGTGATGGGGGAGAGGTATTGAAGAGGTAGGAGTGATGGGGGTGGGGGTGATGGGGGAGAGGTATTGAAGAGGTAGGAGTGATGGGGGTGGGGGTGATGGGGGAGAGGTATTGAAGAGGTAGGAGTGATGGGGTGGGGGTGATGGGGGAGAGGTATTGAAGAGGTAGGGGTGATGGGGGAGAGGTATTGAAGAGGTAGGAGTGATGGGGTGAGGGTGATGGGGGTGGGGGTGATGGGGGAGAGGTATTGAAGAGGTAGGAGTGATGGGGGTGGGGGTGATGGGGGAGAGGTATTGAAGAGGTAGGAGTGATGGGGTGGGGGTGATGGGGGAGAGGTATTGAAGAGGTAGGAGTGATGGGGGTGGGGGTGATGGGGGAGAGGTATTGAAGAGGTAGGGGTGATGGGGGTGGGGGTGATGGGGGAGAGGTATTGAAGAGGTAGGAGTGATGGGGATGGGGGTGGGGGTGATGGGGGAGAGGTATTGAAGAGGTAGGAGTGATGGGGGTGGGGGTGATGGGGGAGAGGTATTGAAGAGGTAGGAGTGATGGGGGTGGGGGTGATGGGGGAGAGGTATTGAAGAGGTAGGAGTGATGGGGGTGGGGGTGATGGGGGAGAGGTATTGAAGAGGTAGGGGTGATGGGGGTGGGGGTGATGGGGGAGAGGTATTGAAGAGGTAGGAGTGATGGGGGGGGTGATGGGGTGGGGTGATGGGGGAGAGGTATTGAAGAGGTAGGAGTGATGGGGGTGGGGGTGAGGGGGGAGAGGTATTGAGGAGGTAGGAGTGATGGGGTGGGGGTGATGGGGGAGAGGTATTGAAGAGGTAGGAGTGATGGGGGTGGGGGTGATGGGGGAGAGGTATTGAAGAGGTAGGAGTGATGGGGTGGGGGTGATGGGGGAGAGGTATTGAAGAGGTAGGAGTGATGGGGGTGGGGGTGATGGGGGAGAGGTATTGAAGAGGTAGGAGTGATGGGGGTGGGGGTGATGGGGGAGAGGTATTGAAGAGGTAGGGGTGATGGGGGTGGGGGTGATGGGGGAGAGGTATTGAAGAGGTAGGAGTGATGGGGGTGAGGGTGATGGGGTGGGGGTGATGGGGGAGAGGTATTGAAGAGGTAGGGGTGATGGGGGTGGGGGTGGGGGTGATGGGGGAGAGGTATTGAAGAGGTAGGGGTGATGGGGGTGGGGGTGATGGGGGAGAGGTATTGAAGAGGTAGGAGTGATGGGGTGAGGGTGATGGGGGTGGGGTGATGGGGGAGAGGTATTGAAGAGGTAGGAGTGATGGGGGTGGGGGTGATGGGGGAGAGGTATTGAAGAGGTAGGAGTGATGGGGTGGGGGTGATGGGGGAGAGGTATTGAAGAGGTAGGAGTGATGGGGGTGGGGGTGATGGGGGAGAGGTATTGAAGAGGTAGGAGTGATGGGGTTGGGGTGATGGGGGAGAGGTATTGAAGAGGTAGGAGTGATGGGGGTGGGGGTGATGGGGAGAGGTATTGAAGAGGTAGGAGTGATGGGGGTGGGGGTGATGGGGGAGAGGTATTGAAGAGGTAGGAGTGATGGGGGTGAGGGTGATGGGGGTGGGGTGATGGGGGAGAGGTATTGAAGAGGTAGGAGTGATGGGGGTGGGGGTGATGGGGGAGAGGTATTGAAGAGGTAGGGGTGATGGGGGTGGGGGTGATGGGAGAGAGGTATTGAAGAGGTAGGAGTGGTGGGGTTGGGGGTGATGGGGGAGAGGTATTGAAGAGGTAGGAGTGATGGGGGTGGGGGTGATGGGGGAGAGGTATTGAAGAGGTAGGGGTGATAGGGGTGGGGGTGATGGGGGAGAGGTATTGAAGAGGTAGGAGTGATGGGGGTGAGGGTGAAGGGGGTGGGGGTGATGGGGGAGAGGTATTGAAGAGGTAGGAGTGATGGGGTGGGGGTGATGGGGGAGAGGTATTGAAGAGGTAGGAGTGATGGGGGTGGGGGTGATGGGGGAGAGGTATTGAAGAGGTAGGAGTGATGGGGTTGGGGGTGATGGGGGAGAGGTATTGAAGAGGTAGGGGTGATGGGGGTGGGGGTGATGGGGGAGAGGTATTGAAGAGGTAGGAGTGATGAGGGTGATGGGGGAGAGGTATTGAAGAGGTAGGGGTGATGGGGGAGAGGTATTGAAGAGGTAGGAGTGATGGGGGTGAGGGTGATGGGGGTGGGGGTGATGGGG
Organism: Homarus gammarus; assembly: GCA_958450375.1. NCBI lineage: Eukaryota > Metazoa > Arthropoda > Malacostraca > Decapoda > Nephropidae > Homarus > Homarus gammarus. The sequence continues at coordinate 36,123 of CAUDMG010002275.1, read as the reverse complement.
GAGAGGTATTGAAGAGGTAGGAGTGATGGGGGTGGGGGTGATGGGGGAGAGGTATTGAAGAGGTAGGAGTGATGGGGGTGGGGGTGATGGGGGAGAGGTATTGAAGAGGTAGGAGTGATGGGGGTGGGGGTTATGGGGGAGAGGTATTGAAGATGTAGGAGTTAGTGGGTTTGGGGTGATGGGGGAGAGGTATTGAAGAGGTAGGAGTGATGGGGTGGGGGTGATGGGGGAGAGGTATTGAAGAGGTAGGGGTGATGGGGGTGGGGGTGATGGGGGAGAGGTATTGAAGAGGTAGGAGTGGTGGGGTTGGGGGTGATGGGGGAGAGGTATTGAAGAGGTAGAGGTGATGGGGGTGGGGGTGATGGGGGAGAGGTATTGAAGAGGTAGGAGTGATGGGGGTGGGGGTGATGGGGGAGAGGTATTGAAGAGGTAGGGTGATGGGGGTGGGGTGATGGGGGAGAGGTATTGAAGAGGTAGGAGTGATGGGGGTGGGGGTGATGGGGGAGAGGCATTGAAGCGGTAGGAGTGATGGGGGTGGGGGTGATGGGGGAGAGGTATTGAAGAGGTAGGGGTGATGGGGTGGGGGTGATGGGGGAGAGGTATTGAAGAGGTAGGAGTGATGGGGGTGGGGGTGATGGGGGAGAGGTATTGAAGAGGTAGGAGTGATGGGGGTGGGGGTGATGGGGGAGAGGTATTGAAGAGGTAGGAGTGATGGGGGTGGGGGTGATGGGGGAGAGGTATTGAAGAGGTAGGAGTGATGGGGGTGGGGGTGATGGGGGAGAGGTATTGAAGAGGTAGGGGTGATGGGGGTGGGGGTGATGGGGGAGAGGTATTGAAGAGGTAGGAGTGATGGGGGGGGTGATGGGGTGGGGTGATGGGGGAGAGGTATTGAAGAGGTAGGAGTGATGGGGGTGGGGGTGATGGGGGAGAGGTATTGAAGAGGTAGGAGTGAGGGGGATGGGGGAGAGGTATTTAAGAGGTAGGAGTGATGGGGGTGGGGGTGATGGGGGAGAGGTATTGAAGAGGTAGGAGTGATGGGGTGGGGGTGATGGGGGAGAGGTATTGAAGAGGTAGGAGTGATGGGGGTGGGGGTGATGGGGAGAGGTATTGAAGAGGTAGGAGTGATGGGGGTGGGGGTGATGGGGGAGAGGTATTGAAGAGGTAGGGGTGATGGGGGTGGGGGTGATGGGGGAGAGGTATTGAAGAGGTAGGAGTGATGGGGGTGGGGGTGATGGGGGAGAGGTATTGAAGAGGTAGGAGTGATGGGGTTGGGGGTGATGGGGGAGAGGTATTGAAGAGGTAGGAGTGATGGGGGTGGGGGTGATGGGGGAGAGGTATTGAAGAGGTAGGAGTGATGGGGGTGGGGGTGATGGGGGAGAGGTATTGAAGAGGTAGGGGTGATGGGGGTGGGGGTGATGGGGGAGAGGTATTGAAGAGGTAGGAGTGATGGGGGTGGGGGTGATGGGGGAGAGGTATTGAAGAGGTAGGAGTGATGGGGTGGGGGTGATGGGGGAGAGGTATTGAAGAGGTAGGGGTGATGGGGGTGGGGGTGATGGGGAGAGGTATTGAAGAGGTAGGAGTGATGGGGGTGAGGGTAATGGGGGTGGGGGTGATGGGGGAGAGGTATTGAAGAGGTAGGAGTGATGGGGGTGGGGGTGATGGGGGAGAGGTATTGAAGAGGTAGGAGTGATGGGGTGGGGTGATGGGGGAGAGGTATTGAAGAGGTAGGAGTGATGGGGGTGGGGGTGATGGGGGAGAGGTATTGAAGAGGTAGGAGTGATGGGGTGGGGGTGATGGGGGAGAGGTATTGAAGAGGTAGGAGTGATGGGGGTGGGGGTGTTGGGGGAGAGGTATTGAAGAGGTAGGAGTGATGGGGGTGGGGGTGATGGGGGAGAGGTATTGAAGAGGTAGGAGTGATGGGGGTGGGGGTGATGGGGGAGAGGTATTGAAGAGGTAGGAGTGATGGGGGTGGGGGTGATGGGGAGAGGTATTGAAGAGGTAGGAGTGATGGGGGTGGGGGTGATGGGGGAGAGGTATTGAAGAGGTAGGAGTGATGGGGGTGGGGGTGATGGGGGAGAGGTATTGAAGAGGTAGGAGTGATGGGGGTGGGGGTGATGGGGGAGAGGTATTGAAGAGGTAGGAGTGATGGGGGTGGGGGTGATGGGGGAGAGGTATTGAAGAGGTAGGAGTGATGGGGGTGGGGGTGATGGGGGAGAGGTATTGAAGAGGTAGGATGGCGTGATGGGGGAGAGGTATTGAAGAGGTAGGAGTGATGGGGGTGGGGGTGATGGGGGAGAGGTATTGAAGAGGTAGGAGTGATGGGGGTGGGGGTGATGGGGGAGAGGTATTGAAGAGGTAGGAGTGATGGGGGTGGGGGTGATGGGGAGAGGTATTGAAGAGGTAGGAGTGATGGGGGTGGGGGTGATGGGGGAGAGGTATTGAAGAGGTAGGAGTGATGGGGGTGGGGGTGATGGGGGAGAGGTATTGAAGAGGTAGGAGTGATGGGGGTGGGGGTGATGGGGGAGAGGTATTGAAGAGGTAGGAGTGATGGGGGTGGGGGTGATGGGGAGAGGTATTGAAGAGGTAGGAGTGATGGGGGTGGGGGTGATGGGGGAGAGGTATTGAAGAGGTAGGAGTGATGGGGTGGGGGTGATGGGGGAGAGGTATTGAAGAGGTAGGAGTGATGGGGGTGGGGGTGATGGGGGAGAGGTATTGAAGAGGTAGGAGTGATGGGGGTGGGGGTGATGGGGGAGAGGTATTGAAGAGGTAGGAGTGATGGGGGTGGGGGTGATGGGGGAGAGGTATTGAAGAGGTAGGAGTGATGGGGGTGGGGGTGATGGGGGAGAGGTATTGAAGAGGTAGGAGTGATGGGGGTGAGGGTGATGGGGGAGAGGTATTGAAGAGGTAGGAGTGATGGGGGTGGGGGTGATGGGGGAGAGGTATTGAAGAGGTAGGAGTGATGGGGGTGGGGGTGATGGGGGAGAGGTATTGAAGAGGTAGGAGTGATGGGGGTGGGGGTGATGGGGGAGAGGTATTGAAGAGGTAGGAGTGATGGGGGTGGGGGTGATGGGGGAGAGGTATTGAAGAGGTAGGAGTGATGGGGGTGGGGGTGATGGGGGAGAGGTATTGAAGAGGTAGGAGTGATGGGGGTGGGGGTGATGGGGGAGAGGTATTGAAGAGGTAGGAGTGATGGGGGTGATGGGGAGAGGTATGAAGAGGTAGGGTGATGGGGGGGGTGATGGGGAGAGGTATTGAAGAGGTAGGAGTGATGGGGGTGGGGGTGATGGGGGAGAGGTATTGAAGAGGTAGGAGTGATGGGGGTGGGGGTGATGGGGGAGAGGTATTGAAGAGGTAGGAGTGATGGGGGTGGGGGTGATGGGGGAGAGGTATTGAAGAGGTAGGAGTGATGGGGGTGGGGGTGATGGGGGAGAGGTATTGAAGAGGTAGGAGTGATGGGAGGGTGAAGGTGATGGGGGTGGGGGTGATGGGGGAGAGGTATTGAAGAGGTAGGAGTGATGGGGGTGGGGGTGATGGGGGAGAGGTATTGAAGAGGTAGGAGTGATGGGGGTGGGGGTGATGGGGGAGAGGTATTGAAGAGGTAGGAGTGATGGGGGTGGGGGTGATGGGGGAGAGGTATTGAAGAGGTAGGAGTGATGGGGGTGGGGGTGATGGGGGAGAGGAATTGAAGAGGTAGGAGTGATGGGGGTGGGGGTGATGGGGGAGAGGTATTGAAGAGGTCGGAGTGATGGGGGTGGGGGTGATGGGGGAGAGGTATTGAAGAGGTAGGAGTGATGGGGGTGGGGGTGATGGGGGAGAGGTATTGAAGAGGTAGGAGTGATGGGGGTGGGGGTGATGGGGGAGAGGTATTGAAGAGGTAGGAGTGATGGGGGTGGGGGTGATGGGGGAGAGGTATTGAAGAGGTAGGAGTGATGGGGGTGGGGGTGATGGGGGAGAGGTATTGAAGAGGTAGGAGTGATGGGGGTGGGGGTGATGGGGGAGAGGTATTGAAGAGGTAGGAGTGATGGGGGTGGGGTTGATGGGGGAGAGGTATTGAAGAGGTAGGAGTGATGGGGGTGGGGGTGATGGGGGAGAGGTATTGAAGAGGTAGGAGTGATGGGGGTGGGGGTGATGGGGGAGAGGTATTGAAGATGTAGGAGTGATGGGGGTGGGGGTGATGGGGGAGAGGTATTGAAGAGGTAGGAGTGATGGGGGTGGGGGTGATGGGGGAGAGGTATTGAAGAGGTAGGAGTGATGGGGGTGGTGGGGGTGATGGGGGAGAGGTATTGAAGAGGTAGGAGTGATGGGGTTGGGGGTGATGGGGGAGAGGTATTGAAGAGGTAGGAGTGATGGGGGTGGGGTGATGGGGAGAGGTATTGAAGAGGTAGGAGTGATGGGGGTGGGGGTGATGGGGGAGAGGTATTGAAGAGGTAGGAGTGATGGGGGTGGGGGTGATGGGGGAGAGGTATTGAAGAGGTAGGAGTGATGGGGGTGGGGGTGATGGGGGAGAGGTATTGAAGAGGTAGGAGTGATGGGGGTGGGGGTGATGGGGGAGAGGTATTGAAGAGGTAGGAGTGATGGGGGTGGGGGTGATGGGGGAGAGGTATTGAAGAGGTAGGAGTGATGGGGGTGGGGGTGATGGGGGAGAGGTATTGAAGAGGTAGGAGTGATGGGGGTGGGGGTGATGGGGGAGAGGTATTGAAGAGGTAGGAGTGATGGGGGTGGGGGGGATGGGGGAGAGGTATTGAAGAGGTAGGAGTGATGGGGGTGGGGGTGATGGGGGAGAGGTATTGAAGAGGTAGGAGTGATGGGGTGGGGGTGATGGGGGAGAGGTATTGAAGAGGTAGGAGTGATGGGGGTGGGGGTGATGGGGGAGAGGTATTGAAGAGGTAGGAGTGATGGTGTGGGGGTGATGGGGGAGAGGTATTGAAGAGGTAGGAGTGATGGGGGTGGGGGTGATGGGGGAGAGGTATTGAAGAGGTAGGAGTGATGGGGGTGGGGGTGATGGGGGAGAGGTATTGAAGAGGTAGGAGTGATGGGGTGGGGGTGATGGGGGAGAGGTATTGAAGAGGTAGGAGTGATGGGGGTGGGGGTGATGGGGGAGAGGTATTGAAGAGGTAGGAGTGATGGGGGTGGGGGTGATGGGGGAGAGGTATTGAAGAGGTAGGAGTGATGGGGGTGGGGGTGATGGGGGAGAGGTATTGAAGAGGTAGGAGTGATGGGGGTGGGGGTGATGGGGGAGAGGTATTGAAGAGGTAGGAGTGATGGGGTGGGGGTGATGGGGGAGAGGTATTGAAGAGGTAGGAGTGATGGGGGTGGGGGTGATGGGGAGAGGTATTGAAGAGGTAGGAGTGATGGGGGTGGGGGTGATGGGGGAGAGGTATTGAAGAGGTAGGAGTGATGGGGGTGGGGGTGATGGGGGAGAGGTATTGAAGAGGTAGGAGTGATGGGGGAGGGTGTGGGGGTGATGGGGGAGAGGTATTGAAGAGGTAGGAGTGATGGGGGTGGGGGTGATGGGGGAGAGGTATTGAAGAGGTAGGAGTGATGGGGTGGGGGTGATGGGGGAGAGGTATTGAAGAGGTAGGAGTGATTGGGGAGAGGTATTGAAGAGGTTAGGAGTGATGGGGGTGGGGGTGATGGGGGAGAGGTATTGAAGAGGTAGGAGTGATGGTGGGTGGGGTGATGGGGATGGGGGTGATGGGGGAGAGGTATTGAAGAGGTAGGAGTGATGGGGTTGGGGGTGATGGGGGAGAGGTATTGAAGAGGTAGGAGTGATGGGGTTGGGGGTGATGGGGGAGAGGTATTGAAGAGGTAGGAGTGATGGGGGTGGGGGTGATGGGGGAGAGGTATTGAAGAGGTAGGAGTGATGGGGTGGGGGTGATGGGGGAGAGGTATTGAAGAGGTAGGAGTGATGGGGTGGGGGTGATGGGGGAGAGGTATTGAAGAGGTAGGAGTGATGGGGTTGGGGGTGATGGGGGAGAGGTATTGAAGAGGTAGGAGTGATGGGGGTGGGGGTGATGGGGGAGAGGTATTGAAGAGGTAGGAGTGATGGGGGTGGGGGGAGAGGTATTGAAGAGGTAGGAGTGATGGGGGTGAGGGTGATGGGGGAGAGGTATTGAAGAGGTAGGAGTGATGGGGTGGGGGTGATGGGGGAGAGGTATTGAAGAGGTAGGAGTGATGGGGGTGGGGTGATGGGGGAGAGGTATTGAAGAGGTAGGAGTGATGGGGGTGGGGGTGATGGGGGAGAGGTATTGAAGAGGTAGGAGTGATGGGGGTGGGGGTGATGGGGGAGAGGTATTGAAGAGGTAGGAATGATGGGGGTGGGGGTGATGGGGGAGAGGTATTGAAGAGGTAGGGGTGATGGGGGTGGGGGTGATGGGGGAGAGGTATTGAAGAGGTAGGAGTGATGGGGGTGGGGGTGATGGGGAGAGGTATTGAAGAGGTAGGGGTGATGGGGGAGAGGTATTGAAGAGGTAGGGGTGATGGGGGAGAGGTACTGAAGAGGTAGGAGTGATGGGGGTGGGGGTGATGGGGGAGAGGTATTGAAGAGGTAGGAGTGATGGGGGTGGGGGTGATGGGGGAGAGGTATTGAAGAGGTAGGAGTGATGGGGGTGGGGGTGATGGGGGAGAGGTATTGAAGAGGTAGGGGTGATGGGGAGAGGTATTGAAGAGGTAGGAGTGATGGGGTTGGGGGTGATGGGGCAGAGGTATTGAAGAGGTAGGAGTGATGGGGGTGGGGGTGATGGGGGAGAGGTATTGAAGAGGTAGGAGTGATGGGGTTGGGGGTGATGGGGTAGAGGTATTGAAGAGGTAGGAGTGATGGGGTTGGGGGTGATGGGGAAAGTTATTGAAGAGGTAGGAGTGATGGGGAAAGTTATTGAAGAGGTAGGAGTGATGGGGGTGGTATGGGAGGGGTGATGGGTAGTTAGTGGGGTGTTGGTGAACAAGAAGGGGGAGAGGAAGTGTTAAGAGCTGGGTGAGAGAGAGAGGGAGGGAGGGGTGAGGGGTTGGCTAGAGGCGTGAGCAGTATATTAGAGTGTGTGAAGGGTGTACACATATACGCGGCTGATGAGAGGAACCATTTATAAAATTTAGTGGACAAAAAGTGTTGTCGTCATCTTCATTTTGATGCAGACATGACAGGTGGCCGCGTGTGGCGCCGCTTTACATAACTCCTTTGTTATCATATTTATAATGTTCATGAATTATATTAATGATGTAGAATTAATATGTGATAATTATGTTACAGAAGAAACCTTCCATAAAATGTTGTCATTATTAATACTATCTTTTTTCTCGTTGCAGGTGACATAATTGGCACAAAGTATGAACTCGGGACATCGTCTGCTCGTCATAAGACTCTAAATCTCTTGTCCTCTTGTCTCCTTATGAAATTACTTTATTGCGCGACAAAAACTCGGGTGTGGGAGCGTGCCGCCGGCAGCCTTGCCACAACGCTCACTACATACACCAGAAATAGTGTTCGTCTGTGCTATTCCTGTTGAGCTCGCCGCCGCCCCATCATTCCATGTGACACACTCGTCAAAAGTGCCAACTTGCCAGCAAAATAAAACATCCACAGTTGTGCCACCTGCACTCCCCGCCCCCCCACCCCACCCCACCCCACCCTACCCCACCCCACCTACCCCAACCCGGCCTACCCCGCCCCGCCCCGCCAGTGTGGCCAACCCTCACGATGACGCGCGTCTCATTATGTTAGTGGTGTTCACATACCTTCACGTTATTATTAGTAGTGCGTATTGACCTTGTTTGGCCTCTGTGAAGGAGGTAGTGTAGCGTGAGTGACAGACACGCTCGCGTAAGGTGGAGGGAGAGACTAAACAGTGACACAACTCACAGGCGGAGTGAACATTATAAAGTGGTGGTGGCTCCTCCCTTCCCCCTCAAACTGTTGGCACATCTCTATCATCTGGCTCACGTCATCACTCACGCCTCTAACATCACGCCGAACAAACTAATGGTGAGTACAACAATAATTACTGTCTTTATCTATGTTTCTTTATCACCAACGACCTAGAATATGTTAGTTTTCATCACTTATCCGGAGTGTGGCCGAGGTGTACTTACCTGGTGTATCGCTGGACAGGTAACTCTTGCTGTTACTGACACACACACGCCTCGCCAGGTTTGTCAAGGTGGGTGACACTCGCCCCCTCACACGACAGTCCTGCGGCAGACTTAATGTGTGTCTGTCTGTGGGCCTGTTGGACATCCATTGATATTAATTCATCCCTTAGGCTGTGTGAGTGTGTTATATTCTTAATGGGAGAATAAATACACACACACACACACACACACAGGTGAAACAAGGTAGCAAAAATCTCGTCGAAATATAAAATAAAAACACCAGGAAAACGACTACAGTATATCTGATGTAACTTAACACTGGAAAAAATGCAACGTATATAGATTAATTATTAATATACCGTGTGTAGTGATTAATGTACCTTGTAGAGGTAACATTATTATTATTATTGTTATTATTATTATTATTATTATTATTATTATTATATTAATACTTTTACATTATTATTATTATTGATATTATTATTATTATTATTATTATTATTAATGTTGTTGTTGTTAAGTATTGGAGTATATTGTCAAGTAGTCATATAAATTTACTGTTTTTATACTCGAAACCTTAACAACAACACCCCCCCCCCCCGACTAAGGTGTTGTTCGGCCATGTTCGCCAACCCACTACAGCGAAACTTTCATCTAATACACCTCGATTTAACGGATACTGTCCGTTAAATCGAGGTTTCACATATAACGGACTACCCTCACTCATATAGTCCGTTAGAGGGAGGCACTATACCACTATTATACCGGACCATATTAGCTGTTATTACCACCATCATCATTAATCCTTTGTTGACTGTTTTTGTTGACATTCATATTAATTACTGTATTGTCATTAATTAATTACGTTTCTTATCATCTGTAGTGGGATTGGTTAGGTTAGGTTAGGTTAGGTTACTTTGGTAAATTGTATGCGATGTTTTTAGCCGTGGTGACGTTTTGAGTTAGGTTAGGTTAGGTATGTGTATGTGTGTGTTCTATGTGTGTGTGTGTGTGTGTGTGCGTGCGTGTGTGTGTGCGTGCGTGTGTGTGTGTGTGTGTGTGTGTGTGTGTGTGTGTGAATGTAGAAGCTCTGCCAATCCTCCCATAGACTTAGTTCCTACATTAGCGCCTTGATAATAAAAAAAAATGAAGAATGTAAAACAAAAATTAACGATGTTTTATATACCAGAGAGAGAGAGAGAGAAATATATAAGATAATTTACTCTCTCTCTCTCTCTCTCTCTCTCTCTCTCTCTCTCTCTCTGTACACGAAGGTCATTTGAATACAGGGAATCATTGTCGTGGTGCTATCATAACCACATCACACCGTATATTGCTTAACAGTATAGCGATTGGTACATGAATACATTCCTGGGCAACATGTGTTAACCTAACCTCGTGTGTGTGTGTGTGTGTGTGTAATAATAATAATAGTAATAATAATAATTAACGGTTTATTGAAAGAGCTTGGCAGCCAGAAGGCTGAAAATATACAGTTACATATTTGGGGAATGGGTTACGAATTACAAATAATATACAAGTAACATAAGTGACACAAAAAAGACATATAATAACTAGATGGGGAAAAGCTCAAACTACAGTTCATTTCAACATAGTGACAGTGTTACAGTATTACAAGTTATTGATAATTTTTACAATGGTTGGGACTGGGCTGTTCTTATAGCGATCAGTTCGTGCACGTATGGGCTGGATGCGGTTGTGGTGTCGAACAGCAATTCTCGGACAAGGGACCTCGGGTGGTAGTAGGAGCCGGTGTCGGGGATGGTGTAGAAGCTTCTTACCAAATTTGCAGATGAGGTCGTGGTGATGGTCAGTGAGAGTCGAAAGGGTCAGTGTGTTGAGCGCTTCTTGATATGTGGAGTAGGAAGGGGAGAGAATAATCTTGCATGCCCTCTTTTGCACTTTTTCTAGGTGTTTACGTTGTGTGGCATTTAGGGAGGAAGACCAGGTGGGGGAGGCATAGGTGAGCTTGGGAAGTATGAATGTTGTGTAAACACTGAGGAGCTCGTGTGCAGGAACTCCGAGGGACTTGAGTCGGCGGAGGAGGTGGAGACGGAAACTGGAGGATTTGACAACTTCATTGACGTGTGGTTTCCAATTTAGTTTGTTGTCTATGGTGACGCCGAGGAGCTTCGTGGAATCTACAACCTGGAGTGTGTTCGGACCTAAAGTAATGGAAGGAGGTGGGACAATGTCGGAGGAGAGGTTGATGTGCATAACCATGGTCTTGGTGTGGTTGATGGTGACATGGTTGTTGGTAGCCCAGTTTTGGAGACTGTGTGTGTGTGTGTGATCGTAATTCTATGTGTACGTGTGTAAGCGTTAGAGTAAATGTATACACTCATGTCTGTTTAGGAGGAGAGGCATGGAGATATATACAGGTGTATATACACTATACAATACATGGAGACACCCGTACATGTGTTTGTAAGAGCTCCTATGTATACACCATCATCTCCGGAAGTTTAAAACAAAAGGATTATTTACACACACACACACCTTACAGTGACAACATTAAACCCATAATAGACGCTTCACTTTATCAATACTTTTGTACTACGATTCCAAAAACCAGATCAATAAAAAAAGACCAAAAAAGATATAAAAAGCAACAACAAAAAACAAAAGCTAATGGAGATGTTTTTTAATGAATCTTTCCGTCGGATGTGATATTTTTATTTTTTTGTGTATTGTTATGTGCTAAATGGTGTTGTGAGTGGTAACTGGTGTGGTGGTGAACTATGGTGGTGAATTGTGGTGGTGAACTGTGGTGGTGAACTGTGGCGGTGAACTGTGGCGTTGAACTGTGGCGTCGAACTGTGACGTTGAACTATGGCGTCGAACTATGGCGTTGAACTGTGGCGTTGAACTGTGGCGTTGAACTATGGTGTTGAACTGTGGCGTTAAACTGTGGAGATGAACTGTGGCGTCGAACTGTGACATTGAAGTATGGCGTTGAACTGTGGCGTCGAACGGTGACATTGACCTATGGCGTTGAACTGTGGCGTTGAACTGTGGCGTCGAACTGTGACATTGAACTGTGGCGTTGAACTGTGACATTGAACTGTGGCGTTGAACTGTGGCTTTGAACTATGGCGTTGAACTGTGGCGCTGAACTGTGGCGCTGAACTTTAGCGTTGAACATGGCGTTGGCGTTCAATCAGGAGAGAGTATCAAACATCCTTATTATGAACTCATTCATTTTATATTCGTGAAGGAAATATTTCAATAATGTTCTTCATATTTTATTTATCATATTAAGAATCATAATTAGTGAACAAAGTCAAACAGATGATATGTTCAGTTTAGATTCTTCATATGAACACTGAACATCTTATTGAGTGCGATGATTTTGTTCCTCTAGAGCAGGGGTCACCAAACTACGGCCCGCGGGCCGGATCCCAAGTCCTTCCCCGGCTCGTGGTAGCTCAAAACTACGCTCTGACATTACCAGAGCTTTCGTTCTGGCTTGCAAGTATTGAACAGAATGATTATGCGGCCCGCGCTCGTCATTCTTTCAGTTATCCGGCCCACTGTGAAAAAAGTTTGGTGACCCCTGCTCTAGAGTATTGTGTTATCGGACTCAAGAGCATTTAGGGTCTCAGGGAGAGTTCAGACGCAGGTGGTAGTTCATTTCTTTTTTCCATTTATTAAATCAGAATATTGTTGTGGGAGACCCAGATGATCCTTATAATCAGGGGTGAAGGAAACACACTGGTGTCAAGTTCGTAAGTTCTATTTCTGGGACAAACACACAAAAGGAGTTAAGACGGGAAACAGCGTCCTGTCTTGGAATCTCTCCGGGTATCTCTCTCGGCACATGTGCCGAAAGTCTGAACTAACATTCAAGTGACAAAAGGGAGTATGATTATAACATATAATACAGAGACCTGAATCAATAATGGTAAAGAGTACAGAGTTACATATTACAGCAATATTCATCTCATATATCTACAATTATTACTCACACTGTGAACTTTTGTGTGTGTGTACAAATGAACACCTGAGTGAACATTATGTGTGTGTGTATTCATGTGTTCACGGACCACCATGACAACCACCACCACCACCACCACCACCACAACCACAACAACCACCACCACCACAACAACAACCACCACCACCACAACAACAACAACCACCACCACCACAACAACAACAACCACCACCACCTCACCTGTAAACATCCATCTCTATCTCTTCAGGTGACGTGTTCATCAGTCTCCCTCAGCTTCATGGTTATTAACACACCGCTAAGTTGATGACACATGATATGGTTGATGACACATGATATGGTTGATGACACAGGATATGGTTGATGACACATGATATGGTTGATGACACATGATATGGTTGATGACACATGATATGGTTGATGACACATGATATGGTTGATGACACATGATATGGTTGATGACACATGATATGGTTGATGACACATGATATGGTTGATGACACATGATATGGTTGATGACACAGGATATGGTTGATGACACATGATATGGTTGATGACACATGATATGGTTGATGACACATGATATGGTTGATGACACATGATATGGTTGATGACACATGATATGGTTGATGACACAGGATATGGTTGATGACACAGGATATGGTTGATGACACATGATATGGTTGATGACACATGATATGGTTGATGACACATGATATGGTTGATGACACATGATATGGTTGATGACACATGATATGGTTGATGACACATGATATGGTTGATGACACAGGATATGGTTGATGACACATGATATGGTTGATGACACATGATATGGTTGATGACACATGATATGGTTGATGACACAGATATGATGACACATGATATGGTTGATGACACATGATATGGTTGATGACACAATTGATGACACATGATATGGTTGATGACACAGGATATGGTTGATGACACATGATATGGTTGATGACACATGATATGGTTGATGACACATGATATGGTTGATGACACACATGGTTGATGACACATGATATGGTTGATGACACATGATATGGTTGATGACACACATGATTGATGACACATGATATGGTTGATGACACATGATATGGTTGATGACACATGATATGGTTGATGACACATGATATGGTTGATGACACATGATATGGTTGATGACACATGATATGGTTGATGACACATATGGTTGATGACACATGATATGGTTGATGACACATGATATGGTTGATGACACATGATATGGTTGATGACACATGATATGGTTGATGACACATGATATGGTTGATGACACATGATATGGTTGATGACACATGATATGGTTGATGACACATGATATGGTTGATGACACATGATATGGTTGATGACACATGATGGTTGATGACACATGATATGGTTGATGACACATGATATGGTTGATGACACACATGATTGATGACACATGATATGGTTGATGACACATGATATGGTTGATGACACATGATATGGTTGATGACACATGATATGGTTGATGACACACATGATTGATGACACATGATATGGTTGATGACACAGGATATGGTTGATGACACATGATATGGTTGATGACACAGATATGGTTGATGACACATGATATGGTTGATGACACATGATATGGTTGATGACACATGATATGGTTGATGACACATGATATGGTTGATGACACATGATATGGTTGATGACACATGATATGGTTGATGACACATGATATGGTTGATGACACATGATTGATGACACATGATATGGTTGATGACACATGATATGGTTGATGACACATGATATGGTTGATGACACATGATATGGTTGATGACACATGATATGGTTGATGACACACATGATTGATGACACATGATATGGTTGATGACACATGATATGGTTGATGACACATGATATGGTTGATGACACATGATATGGTTGATGACACATGATTGATGACACATGATGTGGTTGATGACACATGATATGGTTGATGACACATGATATGGTTGATGACACAGGATAATACCATGTGTGTCATCAACAGTATTATGGTTGATGACACACGTGAAATGGTTAATGTTGATGACACACACGTGATTGATGACACACACACGTGACAGCTGAGACACACACGTGATAGCTGAGACACACACGTGATAGCTGAGACACACACGTGATAGCTGAGACACACACGTGATAGCTGAGACACACACGTGATAGCTGAGACACACACGTGATATAATTGAAATTGATGACAGACACTTAATGATACAATTGATGACAGAAATATGATTTGATTGATAAAAGTGTATTATTGTTTTTTGTTTTTTGTTCTTCTCGAAATATCATAGTTGTTGACATTACCTTATTGTTGTCATTATTCGCCTCCCGTTCATAATAAAAAAAACTACAGAATTGGGTGTAATGAGGGAAGGTGTGTGTGTGTGTGTGTGTGTGTGTGTGTGACACGAGACACCTGGGGCATAGCTCGTACCCCCCCTCACACACACGCACATATACTGACCTTTAATTTTTCAGGTTAAAAGATTCACTCGGTAATTTAAAGGTATTTGAAGCCATGGAAAAAAGTTCGGCATTCGAATAGAAATAAAAAACAAACTTGGTGTGAGGTGAAAATATAAAGATTCTTCATCATCATCCTCACACACACACACACACACACACACACACACACACACACGCTTCCACTCTTTTTTCCAGGCGAACAATTTTATTTCACCACAAATCAAACCTATTTATTCAACACTTTTATTCATCACTTTATTATCATTTTATTCACTTACATGACGTCTCTTAATTAATTAGAAATAATAACTTGGACAGGTTATTTTTTATACATTTTTAAGTAATTTTTTTTTATACATTTTTAAGCCTGATTTATTATACATTTTTGAACTCTAGGTAATGTATTTCAGTTTTGAGGTTACATATATAGTGAACAGTTATACAGGACGAGTGGGCGAAGTCACACTCCTCAAGTTTGACCCGGAAGTGTCTTGAGAATTTGTTTTAATGATTTCTGGTAAAAGTCTTGAAAAATATTCTGATGGAAATGAAATCCGATTCAGGTGAGCAGAAACTTCGACTAGGCCAAGATACTGTGTGTGTGTGTGTGTGTGTGTGTGTAATACCTATATACACCTGTGAATTACTACATATGGTTACAATGATTGAAAAAATAGGGGTTTTGATATTGTTGTTACCGAGGTTGTTATATTGTTAAGGTTATGGGATTGTTATAATATTGAGGTTGTAACAGGAAGGTTGTAGTTTATGCTTGTTGTTAAGAAGTGACAGACAGACCAGTAGAAATATGTTAAGAATGAATTTAAAGTCTTGGGATAGCCGCGCACGACTGTACACGTGACAAGGATGACAGTCGCTGAAAAGGAAATGAAAAACTGGCAGAGTTCGTCCACACTTCGTAGTTTTCATAGCGTTGAAGTGTCGTATTATTATTATTATTATTATTATTATTATTATTATTATTATTATTATTGTTACTATTATTATTGCCGTATACCATATCAGTGTCATTTTTATATTTGCTATAAGAAATATCCCGTTTTCACTCACTCTTCACCTTGGTATGATAATTGTCGTTGTATATTGTTGTTAAGAGCTGTATCATACTGAGTCTTTATATACATACACATGGCAAAGTTGTATGTTTATATTATGTTTCTTAACTCCCTTCACTCGGTGCTTATTTAGAATTTATTGATGTAGAAATTGTGACTAGAAATTCCAACTTGATGTTAGTAAGAAATAAACACAATGGCGATTAATCTTTACTGAAGTAGATAGATTGAAAAGGTCTGCTGTTTTTCATGTGCTCTCTCTCTCTCTCTCTCTCTCTCTCTCTCTCTCTCTCTCTCTCTCTCTCTCTGTCTGTGTGTATTTTTATATCTCTCTGTATGCCTGTCTATATGTGTGTGTGTGTGTGTGTGTGTGTGTGTATGTGTATGTGTGTGCGACCCTGTATGTGTGTATGTGCTTGGAGTGACCCTGTGTATGTATGTAAATGTATATATATCTGTGTCTGTGAATGTCAAATCACTTCCCTAACACAACCCAGACCTGACTGATAATGTATTTCCCGTGTGAGTCAGTTTTTATTAATTGTATACATTTTATCTAACAGTTGTTGCTTAACGCTGAATCATTAATGCCGTCGGCTGCTTTGTGTCCATCACCAGCTGACGTAGTGAGCGACTCCAATTAAATATTCCCTTTTTCCTGTTTAAATTTAAACATATACATTGCTTAGTTAGAATAATTTATATATATATATGTAATATTCAGGAATTTCAGAGTAATTTCGAATGCCCCGCCATTAGCGATACTGAGCGTTCAAGGTCGTCTGAGGGAAGAGAGCGCTCCCCGCACATAGTGGGAGTTTGTGGAACTAGGCCTATATGATATTTAATGTAATTTGCCGAATTAATAATGATGTGATTCATGAAGTTAAGGGACTATTATTGAATTTGAGATTATTATAGATCGTTTAGCAGTCTGAATGATGTTACGGGTGTCCCAAGGAGTTATTAGTTAGGCGGAAAATAAGTCACGTAGGCCTAAGCTCACGCCTTGAGAGAATGCGACGAGGCCTCTCCCCCAGTCCCGGAGAGCATTCACAGAGACAAGACGTCTCTGCGCGCTTGTCCCAGGAATAGTCACGTGGCCTAGTCACCTGTGTTGCATTATTGCAGAGTAACAAGTAAGTCTCATTCGATCTCAGACAGGGTTAGATAGGGCAGTGATAAAGTAAACTAGAGCTAACAGTGAGTTCATTTCAGGGTTTCCGTGAGAACCCACTTGACTGGAGTTGACCCGGAGTTGACTGCGAGAGATTGACTGCCGTTTGAGACTGAGGGTGGCGATTGTCGCCATTGGACCGAGCAAAGTAGGCCTGCCACTGTTTAGCGGGGTAGCAAAGGATCTCTTGAGTGAACGAGTGCTCCCGACAACTAAACGACCCGGGACCAGCAGTGGGTGATCAGTTCTTACCACTCCGGGCACATCACCACGTGTCCCGAGCTGCTAGCGAAACCCTCTTGCTAACGGGACGCTAAAGCTTCTCTCAACTGTACAAGGTCTGATTGGCTCACTCCCGTCCGCTTTATGGACGCACTGGGAGTACACTGAGGCTATCTGAGTAGACTAATGGTCACACACTGAGACCGTGAGTCTAGGCCTCTAGGAGATACCTGGAGGAACATTTTCCTTCCCTTATTACGGGTGTAGTTTAATAGTTTCTAGATAATTGTGATAATATTGTTTTGAATGTTTGTGCCATCAAGTGGAACCAGAGTGATACTGTGATTTGATTCTTTTAATGCCTCTGATTGTTCTTCATAATTCTGATCTCAGGTATAACCTTGTTCCCCAGAGTAGTGGTTAGGTTAGGTTAGGAAGTGTGCATCTGTTGGGGTGCTATAATTTGGTTGAGTGCCCTTAAGGCCTATTCATTGTAGAGTATTTAATTTCTCATTTTTATTACCATTCCTCAGTGACATATAATTTTGTTGAGTGCCCTTAAGGCCTATTCATTGTAGAGTAGTTAATTTCTTTTTTTGGTACCTAAGTGACTGATATTATTGTGTGAAAGCCTTTAAGGCCTGTTTCATGTGTGCACGGAACAGTTCTTAATACTTCAAATTTATTGTTGCCTGAGGTTCTAATAATTTTTATATCATGTATAACTTTTATTCCCCAGAGTAGTGTTTTAAGTTCAAGTTAAGAGGTGCGCATATTGGTGTACCATTATTGGATTGTGTTTGTAGTGTTGGAGGGAATATAAGTGTCTAAATGTAACAGTGTGTCTCATTCATCCCAGTCACAGATGCTATCCTTCCACGGGTCACGGACAATTTATTTTGTTTAGTAGTTTTAAGTGTTCTTGTGCTGGTTCGGGATTTTTCTCAAAGGGGCGCTTCCACTGCCATTACCATCTATTAATTTTAAATAAACCCCAAGTCAAGTGAGAAATTAAAGTCCAGTAAATTCCGACCGGTTACAAATGGTAGCAGAGCGTAGTTAATTTTATTTCGTGACTGATAGTTCTGTGGTTGGGATAATGAACGCCATCATGTGTTGGTTAGTACTGGTAGGGATTGAACTCGCACTGATGCTCATCCTTGTGCCCGGACTGAGTTGGTTAGGCTTGACAGTAGAGATGTGTATGAGGAGGAAGAGAGACGACCGCGGGACCTTGGTACAGCTGAGAGAGGAGTTCCGAGACCTAAAGAGGGATTATCAAGCACAGGTAAACAGGTTCAAGTGGGAGTCTCAGGCACACATTCAACGGTTCAGGGAGGAAACAAGGGGTGAATGTCAGGCACACGTTCAGCAGTCAAGGAAGTGTGAGGTCCAAGTGGGAAATATAGGGGTACGTAAGTAGTTCAGAGAGGTTGTTCGAGCCCTCCAGCTGAGAGACAAGACGAAGCCGACCGATTACAGTTTAGGGTGCATGGTAATGAGAAAAGGCAGGTTGTCGAGGGTGAGTTGGAGGAGTCGTGAGTAGGGCAGAGGGGATGGGAAAGATGGTTAGGTCAGAGATGTGCGTTGAGTAGTGGTTGCTGTCATGAGCGGGATGAGTTGCTGTCATGAGCGGGATTGAGTTGCTGTTGTAATGTCCAGGGCCTCACTAATATGGACTGGTACATTGTCAGAGGGTTGGTCTGCCGGCATGAGGTTCGGAGACGTGGACTGAGTATTTTTTTGACACTGGTTCCTCTTAGCTCAAGGGCCAGGCAAAAGGAGAGAATGTTTGTTTTGGACTGTGTATTGTTTTGACACTGGTTCCTCTTAGTTCAAGGACCAGGCAAAAGGAGAGCATGTTTGCTTTGGACTGAGTATTGGTTTGACACTGGTTCCTCTTAGTTCAAGGGCCAGGCAAAGGAGAGCATGTTTGTTTGGGCTGGTATTAATTTTGACATTGGTTCTCTAGTTAAGGGCCAGGCAAAAGGGGAGCGTGATGTTCTGGTTGGTTTGAGTTGGGCTAGGAAGAAATGGAGTTGCTGGCTGCGAGTGGAATAGTACAGAGTTGAAGGTGGGTTCTAAGTTGTTCTCTCAGCACATGAGGGCAGTGCTGTTTTTTCTTTAGGGGGGTCGAGTGTTAGCGGGAGAGAAAAGGAGAGAAGAGAAGACGGGAATGCTGCGTTTAGCAAAAGGGGCAAGATGCAGTTTCTTAGAACAAAATTTTAGGGGGGTCATATGTATGTTTTTCTCAGCACATGAGGACAGTGCTGTCTTTTTTTAGGGGGGTCGATTGTAATATTCAGGAATTTCAGAGTAATTTCGAATGCCCCGCCATTAGCGATACTGAGCGTTCAAGGTCGTCTGAGGGAAGAGAGCGCTCCCCGCACATAGTGGGAGTTTGTGGAACTAGGCCTATATGATATTTAATGTAATTTGCCGAATTAATAATGATGTGATTCATGAAGTTAAGGGACTATTATTGAATTTGAGATTATTATAGATCGTTTAGCAGTCTGAATGATGTTACGGGTGTCCCAAGGAGTTATTAGTTAGGCGGAAAATAAGTCACGTAGGCCTAAGCTCACGCCTTGAGAGAATGCGACGAGGCCTCTCCCCCAGTCCCGGAGAGCATTCACAGAGACAAGACGTCTCTGCGCGCTTGTCCCAGGAATAGTCACGTGGCCTAGTCACCTGTGTTGCATTATTGCAGAGTAACAAGTAAGTCTCATTCGATCTCAGACAGGGTTAGATAGGGCAGTGATAAAGTAAACTAGAGCTAACAGTGAGTTCATTTCAGGGTTTCCGTGAGAACCCACTTGACTGGAGTTGACCCGGAGTTGACTGCGAGAGATTGACTGCCGTTTGAGACTGAGGGTGGCGATTGTCGCCATTGGACCGAGCAAAGTAGGCCTGCCACTGTTTAGCGGGGTAGCAAAGGATCTCTTGAGTGAACGAGTGCTCCCGACAACTAAACGACCCGGGACCAGCAGTGGGTGATCAGTTCTTACCACTCCGGGCACATCACCACGTGTCCCGAGCTGCTAGCGAAACCCTCTTGCTAACGGGACGCTAAAGCTTCTCTCAACTGTACAAGGTCTGATTGGCTCACTCCCGTCCGCTTTATGGACGCACTGGGAGTACACTGAGGCTATCTGAGTAGACTAATGGTCACACACTGAGACCGTGAGTCTAGGCCTCTAGGAGATACCTGGAGGAACATTTTCCTTCCCTTATTACGGGTGTAGTTTAATAGTTTCTAGATAATTGTGATAATATTGTTTTGAATGTTTGTGCCATCAAGTGGAACCAGAGTGATACTGTGATTTGATTCTTTTAATGCCTCTGATTGTTCTTCATAATTCTGATCTCAGGTATAACCTTGTTCCCCAGAGTAGTGGTTAGGTTAGGTTAGGAAGTGTGCATCTGTTGGGGTGCTATAATTTGGTTGAGTGCCCTTAAGGCCTATTCATTGTAGAGTATTTAATTTCTCATTTTTATTACCATTCCTCAGTGACATATAATTTTGTTGAGTGCCCTTAAGGCCTATTCATTGTAGAGTAGTTAATTTCTTTTTTTGGTACCTAAGTGACTGATATTATTGTGTGAAAGCCTTTAAGGCCTGTTTCATGTGTGCACGGAACAGTTCTTAATACTTCAAATTTATTGTTGCCTGAGGTTCTAATAATTTTTATATCATGTATAACTTTTATTCCCCAGAGTAGTGTTTTAAGTTCAAGTTAAGAGGTGCGCATACTGGTGTACCATTATTGGATTGTGTTTGTAGTGTTGGAGGGAATATAAGTGTCTAAATGTAACAGTGTGTCTCATTCATCCCAGTCACAGATGCTATCCTTCCACGGGTCACGGACAATTTATTTTGTTTAGTAGTTTTAAGTGTTCTTGTGCTGGTTCGGGATTTTTCTCAAAGGGGCGCTTCCACTGCCATTACCATCTATTAATTTTAAATAAACCCCAAGTCAAGTGAGAAATTAAAGTCCAGTAAATTCCGACCGGTTACATATATATATATATATATATATATATATATATATATATATATATATATATATATATATATATATATATATATATATATATATGCTGATAACCACCAGGAAAGAAGAAAACACGAAGTTCCCAAGCGCTTTCGTGTCTGTACTCACCCCTGAAGATGTGAATTACACGAAAGCGCTTGGGAACTTCGTGTTTTCTTCTTTCCTGGTGGTTATCAGCATATACCTAGATCACGCGCACCTACAGTGATTTACTTGCATATATATATATATATATATATATATATATATATATATATATATATATATATATATATATATATATATATATATATATATGTATATCTATATATATTCGTTAGTTGAATTTATTAATACACAAATAAATTAGTGGAATTTATATATTACAAATAAATTAGTTAGAGAAATTCTTATGTTTATATTTATAAGTACGGTGTATGGTGTACACTTAAAGTCTCTGAAAGTGAATAGGCCACTTGGCCATTCACCTGTCTGACGGAACCAATTAAACAACACCATGTCACCCCCTCACCTGCCTCAGCCAACCAATTACAAGTCCCTGACGAGAGAATGTGGGCGGAGCTTACACACTCCTGCCAATGGGAAAAAGTATCGTACTGCCTATCTTATCATATATGTTTACTTAAGGTTAGGTTAGGATAGGTTAGGTTAGGTCAGGATAAGTTAGGTTAGGGTAATGCATACAACTATAAACATTGATTCTTCTTCAGGGGAATGTTTATACAAGGGGAAGAACAGCACAAATGTTTATACAAACAATATTTTCAACAATACCTCAATGAGTTTTATAACCACGATACTAAACTTACAATAACACTAAGTAATACAACAATACAACAACAATACACCTTAATACTAAACTTACAATAACACTAAGTAATACAACAAATACAACAACAATACAACAACAATACACCTTAATACTAAACTTACAATAACACTAAGTAATACAACAAATACAACAACAATACTAAACTTACAATAACACTAAGTAATACAACAACAATACAACAACAATACTAAACTTACAATAACACTAAGTAATACAACAACAATACTAAACTTACAATAACACTAAGTAATACAACAACAATACAACAACAATACTAAACTTACAATAACACTAAGTAATACAACAAATACAACAACAATACACCTTAATACTAAACTTACAATAACACTAAGTAATACAACAATACAACAACAATACAACAACAATACTAAACTTACAATAACACTAAGTAATACAACAAATACAACAACAATACAACAACAATACTAAACTTACAATAACACTAAGTAATACAACAAATACAACAACAATACTAAACTTACAATAACACTAAGTAATACAACAATACAACAACAATACACCTTAATAATAAACTTACAATACTAAAAAAAATGCAAATAAAATTAAAATTTCAGAAATACAAAATAAGAATAATATGGAAAACAAACTTAAATTACAGAGATGTGTGAGTGAGTGAGTGAGTGTGTGTGTGTGTGAGTGAGTGTGTGTGTGTGTGTGTGAGTGAGTGTGTGTGTGTGTGTGTGTGTGTGTGTGTGTGTGTGTGTGCATGAGTGTGTGTAATAATAATAATAATAATAATAATAATTAACGGTTTATTGAAAGAGCTTGGCAGCCAGAAGGCTGAAAATATACAGTTACATATTTGGGGAGTGGGTTACGAATTACAAATAATATACAAGTAACATAAGTGACACAAATAAGACATATAATAACTTAGATGGGGAAAAGCTCAAACTACAGTTCAATTCAACATAGTGACAGTGTTACAGTATTACAAGTTATTGATAATTTTTACAATGGTTGGGACTGGGCTGTTCTTATAGCGATCAGTTCGTGCACGTATGGGCTGGATGCGGTTGTGGTGTCGAACAGCAATTCTCGGACAAGGGACCTCGGGTGGTAGTAGGAGCCGGTGTCGGGGATGGTGTAGAAGCTTCTTACCAAATTTGCAGATGAGGTCGTGGTGATGGTCAGTGAGAGTCGAAAGGGTCAGTGTGTTGAGCGCTTCTTGATATGTGGAGTAGGAGGAGGAGAGAATAATCTTGCATGCCCTCTTTTGCACTTTTTCTAGGTGTTTACGTTGTGTGGCATTTAGGGAGGAAGACCAGGTGGGGGAGGCATAGGTGAGCTTGGGAAGTATGAATGTTGTGTAAACACTGAGGAGCTCGTGTGCAGGAACTCCGAGGGACTTGAGTCGGCGGAGGAGGTGGAGACGGAAACTGGAGGATTTGACAACTTCATTGACGTGTGGTTTCCAATTTAGTTTGTTGTCTATGGTGACGCCGAGGAGCTTCGTGGAATCTACGACCTGGAGTGTGTTCGGACCTAGAGTAATGGAAGGAGGTGGGACAATGTCGGAGGAGAGGTTGATGTGCATAACCATGGTCTTGGTATGGTTGATGGTGACATGGTTGTTGGTAGCCCAGTTTTGGAGACTGTTCAATAAATCCTGAAGGGCGGTATAGTTGGGAGCAGAATTGTTGACGCTGATCCCAATGGTGGAGTCGTCGACATATTTCCAGCGAGCAGGGGTTTCTCTTAGGGCATCATTGATGAGCATAAGGAAGCAGAGTGGTCCCATCTTGGTGCCTTGGGGGACGCCACAGGTGAGTGACTGAAAGGTGGAGACAGCCCCTCGGAAGCGTACAGCTTGGCGTCGGTCACTGAGGAAGTCTGTAAGCCATGGTATGAGGCTTCTTCGAAGCCCGAGGTCAATAGCTTTGTTGATGATTATATTGTGGTCGACTAGGTCGAACGCTTTAGTGAAATCAATGAAGGCGACAGCTACAGACGTTTTTCGTTTCTCGAGATGGCGGTATATGTAATCGAGAAAGCTGACAAGACAGTGAGTGGTGGAGGAAGTTTTCATGTTGCCAAATTGCTGAGGGTCTACGACTCCTGCAATATCAGCATAAGCCCAGTCGAACACAAAACTTTCACAGATTAGGCTGGGTATTGGGGTGATTGCAATAGGTCGTAGCTGATTTAAGGATTGTGGGCTGGTTGACTTGGGCACTGGTGATACATAAGAGGTCTTCCAGTCAGCTGGGCATCTGGCTTGACTGAGAGAAGCATTGATGATGGAGCAGAGGGGTTTAGCAAGCTCCGGGGAGAACTCCTTGAAGAGTTTCATTGGTAAGTCAATGGGGGTGGTAGAGCGTTTTAATTTTAGTTTGTCCAGGCGTTTTGCTACGTCAAATTCTTCTACTAAGTCAGTGGGAAGGGAGGCTGGTAGGTAAGCAGGGAGAGTGGTTGTGTCAAGCCGTGGGAGCGTCTGGCATATAGTAGCGAAATGGTTATTTGTTTGCTCAGCTGCGTCAACACTAGTGAGATGGCTAAGGAAGGGGAGGGGGTGTGTCTTATTGTTTAGTCCACAGAGTTCTTTAAGCTTACCATACCATTGACTGATGTTGGTCTGTTTCAGGTGTTGTAATTTGGTTGGGTAGTGGGACTTCTTTGCAGTGCGTATTTCGCGGATGACTCGGTTGCGAAGGGACCTGTAGCGGATGTGGTCACTGAGATGAAAGGCTCTGTCTCTCTGTTGCATAAGTCTTTTGATCCGAGGTGTGATCCAGGGCAAGTCAGCTGGGTGAGATCTGACGGACTTCTCGGGGAAGAAGTGGTGGTGAGCTTGCGTGGTGGTGTTGGTATAATTTATCCATTTGGTTTCCACGTCATCCACGCTAAGTACTTCAGTCCAGGGATGGTGAACTATCCACTGCCCGAAGAGGCGCACTGCAGAGTCAGTAATCGGCCTGTAGGTCTTGATGTAGGGTCTCTGTACTTGAGTGGGAGTGGCAGCTGGGGACCAGAGCACTGATAAGTGTGTGCTACACCCGATAGGAGGCATTGGTTGAGGTGGTTGGTACTGGTCCGCTAAGTCAGTTAAGATAAGGTCCAGGGTATTTTGACCGTGTGTGGGGAAGGTCACAACTTGTGATAGTGATAGCTGGTCCTGGATATCAGTGGTGTGAGTGTGAGTGTGTGTGTGTGTGTGTGTGAGTGAGTGTGAGTGTGAGTGAGTGTGTGTGTGTGTGTGTGTGCATGAGTGTGTGTGTGAGTGTGAGTGTGTGTGTGTGTGTGTGAGTGAGTGTGTGTGTGAGTGAGTGTGTGTGTGTGTGTGCATGAGTGTGTGTGTGAGTGTGAGTGTGTGTGTGTGTGTGTGAGTGAGTGTGAGTGTGAGTGTGAGTGTGTGTGTGTGTGTGTGAGTGCATGAGTGTGTGTGTGAGTGTGAGTGTGAGTGTGTGTGTGTGTGTATGTGTGAGAGTGAGTGAGGTGAAGTTTGATTTATTGACATGGTGAGACAGAGAGAGAGAGAGAGAGAGAGTCAGACCAATAAACAGACGTACACTATTAAGCTGCGATAACAATGTATACACAGACATAATTACGTGTTAATGACCTTATTTACCTCCTATAATCACTCATTAGCAGCCAAATCCCCTCTTCCCTCCCTCCCCTCCCCTCCCCCCTCCCCCCCCCTCCTCTCCTCCCTTTATTTGACGGGTATCATCCCTAACCTTACCCTTCTTATCCCTTTCTCCTTACGTTCCTCCCTCACCTCTTCTCCCTTCCCTACCCTACTCCTCTTCTATCCCTATCCTATCCCTCTCTTCCCCTTCCCCTTCCTTCTACCCATCTCCTCCCTAATTCTCTGACCTCCCCACACTATTTCGCTCCCCCCCACCCCTCCCCCCCCCCCCACCCTCCCCCCTCCCCACCCCCCTCCCTCCCCTCCCCTCCCCCCCTCCCCTCCCCTTCCCTTCCCCTCCCCAACACAGACTACCTTACTCATCAGGTAGTCTCTCTCTCTCTCTCTCTCTCTCTCTCTCTCTCTCTCTCTCTCTCTCTCTCTCTCTACAGGCAGGTGCTATGTTAAAATATTCTTCTTGATTGGGATTTTATGCTCACCTGGTCTCGTCTGGATCAACTTTCGGGACAGGTGACTTTATGGCGGGGGCGGGGTTCGGGGGCGGGGCGGGGCTACGGACGGAGGAAGGCTAAAAGATATCCGGTGTTGGGGGGGAGGGGAGGGGTGAGACGACTGGACTAACATTGGGAGGACTGAGAAGACAACATTGAACACCTCATTAATAGTCGGGATAAATTGAAATAAAATCCTAAAGTGTAAATGATAGCCTTTGTCTCCTTGCCTCACAGGGTGGACAAAAAAATAAAACTTGCAAAAATAAAACAAAAAAATATACACGTGACTGATTTAAAATGAATAAAAAATCTCTATATATATATTATGAAAAAAAACTATTGAAAAAACACACATATATATATTCTCTTTGGGAAATGACATTCAGACAAATTATTTATCAAAGCAAGATCAAAGCTTCATTACACACACACACACACACACACACACAAAGAGACAGACACAGATACATACACACAGACTCACACACACATATCAAACAATATAAATCACGTGTTTCTCTATAAAAACACAGCACATTTAAACAGCCTCCAAAACAAACATATATTACAGGGTTCACACACACACACACACACGTTGTACCCTGGACCAAAACACCATCAAGCACCCCCTCCTCTCCTCCCCCCTCCCCTCCTACCCCCCCCCCCTCCCGACGCCATACCCACAAATACCTGACGATAACTTATAATAAAGGCAAGGTGTGTGAGCCAATAGACACCCCCCCCCACCCCACCCTACTTCCAACGCCACTAGTTACCTGTCAGGGAAGACCTACCTGGATATTGGCTCTACAACTTCATAATTAAAGGGTAAAGGTAAGACTTCACCTGGTGGCTATACCTTATGTGTGTGTGTATGCGTCTGTTGTTCTAGCCCCGCCTACCACCACAGTTCACTTCCGTAATTGTGTACTGTATTTGATGCTTCTTGTGGTGTGAGGTCAAGAGGGAGAGGAAGAAGGAAGGTTGTGTGAGGAACAGGAAGAGAAGAGGAAGAGGGAGGGGAAGTGGGAAGGGAGCTGAGAGGTGAGGGTTTAGAGGTGAGAGAGAGGGGTGAGAGGTGAGAGAGAGGGGTTACCTGTTTACTAATTAACACAAAGTTTGATTACATTACCTCACCTCCGGGACCCCTCACCTGCCGGCCCCCTCACCTCCCGGGCCCCGAGGCTTAAATTGGGGGCCCCAGTTTGTGGCCCCTCTCGCGTCTCAGGTCCTTCGGGGATCTTTTTATCCTCTTAGGCCCTTGTGTATCGTCGCTTGGGCCCCGAGTGTCGTCCCTACAGCGTTTCCCATCAACCCCTTCTATCCACGACCCGTTTATCACCCCCTCTCTCTCCCCACGACCCGTTTATCACCCCCTCTCTCTCACCACGACCCGTTTATCACCCCTCTCTCTCCCTACGACCCGTTTATCACCCCCTCTCTCTCCCTACGACCCGTTTATCACCCCCTCTCTCTCCCTACGACCCGTTTATCACCCCCTCTCTCTCCCTACGACCCCTCCCCCCTCTCTCTCCCCACGACCCGTTTATCACCCCCTCTCTCTCCCTACGACCCGTTTATCACCCCCTCTCTCTCCCCACGACCCGTTAATCACCCCCTCTCTCTCCCCACGACCCGTTTATCACCCCCTCTCTCTCCCCACGACCCGTTTATCACCCCCTCTCTCCACGACCCGTTTATCACCCCCTCTCTCTCCCCACGACCCGTTTATCACCCCCTCTCTCTCCCCACGACCCGTTTATCACCCCCTCTCTCCCTACGACCCGTTTATCACCCCTTCTCTCTCCCCACGACCCGTTTATCACCCCCTCTCTCTCCCCACGACCCGTTTATCACCCCCTCTCTCTCCCCACGGCCCGTTTATCACCCCCTCTCTCTCCCCACGACCCGTTTATCACCCCCTCTCTCTCCCTCCGACCCATTTATCAC
The DNA here is from genome assembly GCA_958450375.1 of Homarus gammarus. Lineage (NCBI taxonomy): Eukaryota > Metazoa > Arthropoda > Malacostraca > Decapoda > Nephropidae > Homarus > Homarus gammarus. Next base: position 8,072 of record CAUDMG010002275.1, on the reverse strand, counting down.
CCCCTCTCTCTCCCTACGACCCGTTTATCACCCCGTCTCTCTCCCCACCACCCTTTTATCACCCCCTCTCTCTCCCCACGACCCCTCCCCCCTCTCTCTCCCCACGACCCTTTTATCACCCCCTCTCTCTCCCCACGACCCGTTTATCACCCCCTCTCTCTCCCCACGACCCCCCTCTCTCTCCGCACGACCCTTTTATCACCCCCTCTCTCTCCCCACGACCCCTCCCCCTCTCTCTCCCCACGACCCTTTTATCACCCCCTCTCTCTCCCTACGACCCCTCCCCCCCTCTCTCTCCCCACGACCCGTTTATCACCCCTTCTCTCTCCCTACGACCCCCCCCCCCATACCCATAAACCCCTAGACAAAAGTTTTATATAAAAAAAATATGTTTATTCAAGTAATTTTGTCATTTGTGGTAAGATAGGTTAGGTTTAGGTAGATTTGGTTGAGGGAGAGAGAGAGAGAGAGAGAGAGAGAGAGAGAGAGAGAGAGAGATTGAATACCAGATAAGCATGTAGACACCGAGATACAAACACCTCACACACACACACACGGTGCTCGGGGGCTGTAAAGTGAACTAGGGAGAAAACAAACAGACGCTCCGCATGATTCGATTCCAATTCGCCTAATTACGAAGATAAATACACCTGGTCTTGCATCAAAGGACTCAAGCAGTAGGAACAGGTACACGGTTTCAAAGACGAGCGGACTCAGTTCTCGTCTGTCTGTCTGTGTGTCTGTACTCATTTGTGGTTGTGGTGGTGGTGGTTGGGGGAGGAGGTTGTGGTCGTGGTTGTCGTGGTTAGTCTATATCAAACTGTGTGTGTGTGTGTGTGTGTGTAGGGTGCATGACCTCTGACCTACGCCACACACGCCTTGGATTGATTGGTACATTCAAGACGTGTACTACTGTAGGCGACGCTGTAGAGGTCACACTGTTAGAGCCCTTCATATGTTGACCTCTCCTAGATGACCAGAGGAAGAGGAGGGGAGGGGGGGGGGTGAAAGGAAAAGGGAGGAGGGAGGTGAATGGAGGAAGGAGGGGAGGGAAGGGAAAGGAGAATCAATCAATGAATATTTGAATAAAATATCGGAAGATAATCTACATAAACGATCTAGATACTGGGATCAGCAGTGACATAAGCAAGTTTGCGGACACCAAAATAGGGCGGCAAATTAATTCAGGGCAGGATGCAAATGCATTACAGGAGGATCTAAATAAACTGCAGGGGTGGTCGGAAAAATGGCAAATGAAATTCAACACCAGCAAGTGCAGCGTACTAAATATTGGAAGAACAAATACTTATAATGTATACAGCCTTAACAACATCAACCTAGAGAAGTCGACTTGTGAAAGAGACCTAGGGGTACTTGTAAGCCCGGACCTACGGCCTAGAAAACAGTGCGTTAATGTTCGAAATAAGGCAAACAGAGTATTGGGTTTTATATCTAGAAGTGTAAGTAACAAGAGTGCAGAGGTCTTATTGCAACTATATCTTGCGCTAGTTTGGCCGCACCTCGATTAGGTGGTTCAGTTCTGGTGCCCCTATTAGAGAATGGATATAAATTCACTAGAGTCGGTGCAGCGAAGAATGACAAAAATGATTCCGGGACTTAGAAACCTTCCATATCAGGATAGGTTAAAGAAACTTAACTTGCATTCCCTAGAAAGACGAAGAGTGCGGGGAGATATGATAGAAGTATTTAAGTGGGTGAAAGGAATCAATAAAGGGGATATAGATGAAGTTCTTATAATATCCGAGCAGGATAGTACTCGGAGCAACGGATTCAAGTTGGATAAGTTTAGGTTTAGGAGGGAGATAGGAAGAAACTGGTTCACAACTAGGGTGGTGGACGAGTGGAACAAGCTAACCTATACTACAGGAGTCATTTACCACCATCACTAACTGGTCACCTACCTGGTCACCTACCTGGTCTCCTGCCTGGTCACCTACCTGGTCACCTACATGGTCACCTACCTGGTCATCTCAGGTAGTACAGGTAACAGTATTGTACAGTTTGGGCTTCTCGTCATCTGGGTTACCGTGTATGAATGTCTATCCGTGATCTACTGTACGTGTTCGTAGTCACCTGGGATGCATGTCCGTGTGTTGGTTTGTCTGTCCTTTGAGTGCTAACCAATCACCCTTCCCTTCCCCCCTCCCCCTCCCCCACCTCCCCTCCCTCGTGACTCACTTGTCAGTAATTCCTCTAAAAACTCGACGTGGACGCATCTTATGCTGTTAGTCAGGGTCTCTTTGGCCACACACATACACCAGAGAGTAATGTATATATATATCATCCATCAATCATGTCAGTAATTAATTAATCAACCCACTCATCCATGAATCATTGTAAATCATCCATCAATTCTTGTAAATCATGGCAAATCATCCATCAATCATTGTAAATAATCCATCATAAGAACATAAGAACATAAGAATGGAGGAAACTGCAGCGGGCCTATTGACCCATACTGGGCAGTCCCGTTTATACCCAACCCCTATTGTTCATTTTAGCATCCAACCAATGTTTGAAGCTATTCAGCATATTCGAGTTAATGATGATATTTGGTAACTTGTTCCATTCATCCACTACTCTGTTTCCAAACCAGTGTTTACCTATTTCACGCCGAAATCTAAATTTGTCTAATTTAAAACCATTGTTACGATTTCGCTCCTGGTTGGATAGTTTGAGTACCTTTGTAATGTCCCCTTTGTTTAACCCTGACTTCCATTTATACACCTCTATCATGTCGCCCCTCACTCTACGTCTCTCGTGGGAGTGCAAATTAAGATGCTTTAACCTGTCTCTGTACTCAAGGTTCCTGATGCCCGGGATTAGTCTTGTCATTCTCCTCTGAATTCTTTATAGGGATTCTATATCCATTCTGTAATACGGTGACCAGAATTGAACTGAGTAATCCAAGTGGGTGTCTCCCAAGAGCAAGAAATAGTTTTAGGATGACCTCGCTAGTCTTGTAACTAACACTCCTTTGTATGAACCCAAGTACTTTATTAGCCTTGTTTCGAGCAAAAACACATTGTTTACATGGCTTAAGATTCCTACTTATCATTACTCCTAAATCTCTCTCGCAGTCGGATTCCACAATGGCATCGTTGTTCATCTGGTAACTGGTTTCCCTGTTTACATCTCCTATACTGAGTACTTTACATTTGTCCACATTGAATTTCATCTGCCATTTTTCGGACCATTCGAAAAATTTGTTGAGATCTTCCTGTAGTTTTGCAGAGTCCGCTTCAGATTTAATTACCTGTTGTTACCTACGTGTTTTCTTGCTTGTGTCTTGATATTTGCCTTGCTGTGACGAAGGTGAGTTAGAAGTAATTGTCAACGAATGATGTAACATAGATAATTAATTTTTAAAGAGATTATTTTTTCTCTTTCTTTCTTTAATTAGTTGTCTTTATCTGTGATCGATCACTCAATCATAGTAAGGTACCGTCCTTACATTTGCTAGCGACCACGCACGCACACACACACACACACACACACACCCACACAGTTATTAAAACTTATAAACAACAACAAAAAACGTAATCAATTTATGTTTACAAATTGAGGTCGCGTGTGGTCCTGACACGTCGGAAAGGCCACAGAAAACGGAACGTCATGATGGATAACTTCACTAGAATCTGTCATTGTCTGCGGAACCCAAATGGCCAGTCAATTATTCATTATCAATCGTATCTCACTTTACACAATTCCTTAGCAAGATTAAATTATACTAAAACGCGTTATTATGAGAGTAATACCGTAGATAATAATACTTGGTTATTATACTCGTTTATGGTGAATGTGTAGATGAATGTTACCATGAAAGAGTCTACATTATGTTCGGTAGTAGCGGGTAGACTAGTTTGTTAGTTAGTGGGCAGCAGGGGTAAGCTTCCATCATCTCAGTGGACCACATACGTTCTACATCAACGAATCATGTTTTTTTATCAATTCACCCAGGGAACGATACAGGTTCGTTCACTGAGTCTCGTGAAGCTCTGACACACAGAACGATACAGTACACTCGAATCTTCGCACAGTAACGAGACAGGTTCGTTCATTGAGTCTCGTGAAGCTCCGACACACAGAACGATACAGTACACTCGAGTCTTCTCACAGTAACGAGACAGGTTTGTTCACCGAGTCTCGTAAAGCTCCGACACACAGAACGATACAGTACACTCGAGTCTTCTCACAGTAACGAGACAGGTTCGTTCACTGAGTCTCGTGAAGCTCCGACACACAGAACGATACAGTACACTCGAGTCTTCTCACAGTAACGAGACAAGTTCGTTCACTGAGTCTCGTGAAGCTCCGACACACAGAACGATACAGTACACTCGAGTCTTCTCACAGTAACGAGACATGTTCGTTCACTGAGTCTCGTGAAGCTCCACCATTTGCTTTGTGCTGAGCTGCGACGGTCAGTTAGTTTGTCGCTGTTGTCGCGTTAACAAGTGTCACTGTGAACTGTTTATAAAGTGCAACAGTAAAGTGGTATTAAGTGTCATCGTTTGTGAAGGGAGATAAGACTAAGAGGTAAGTGGTGGTCAATAAGGGTTATATTTGTTGTGGTTAATGAGGCCGGTGTAGGCAGGAGCTGACTCACCTCCTCCCCATAACACAACCAACAGGTGTATATCGTTAACTTATTCACCTTCACTATAAACTCTTACCATCACTAACAGTTCACACGACCTTACTGGGCGGAGTACATAGACATATTATTAGAGTTATATGGGAAATAATCAAGTTTTCTGCCGTGTTTTGACAAAATGGCGTCCCGGTCACCAGCTGTCACTGAAAACTGAGACGGCGACTTTCAGAAGGATTTGTTCGATTTCGTTCATTGCTCATTCCTTCCACAGGTGATCTTTACCATTATAATAAATATTTTATTAAAGAGGCGACAACCTTTTATTTAAATTTTTAGTGGGCAGGGCATGAAGGATGAAGGAAATTGTGAGGTAAAAATTGAAAAACTGATCATATGACACTAAAATAACGTCTCTATCGTCTCTATGTGCTTTGAACGCGAGGAAATTAATTATTTACCGTAAATATTCCTCAGAAACATCTGCTGATTCACCGTGAGTTGTCATTTGTTTACAATCATCCTGCTCGGTCCAGAGTACTCTGACGCCCACAAAAAATCGTAAAATTAAACCATGACGATTCAACAAATTTGCTTTCATTGGTACCAGATATTAAAATAATTACTTTGTTTAATATGACGAGCTAGAAAGTTAGGTTAGGTTAGGATTCTTTGGTTGGTTAGGTCAGATTCTATTTGGTGCAGGTAAATGTCGCCTCTTTAAAATACTTACTATTATGATAAAAGTAACTGTGGCTCCGTCCCTCACCTCCCTCCCTCACCTCACTCCTTGCACCTCCCTCACCTCACTCCTTGCACCTCCCTCACCTCACTCCCTGCACCTCCCTCACCTCCCTCCCTCACCTCACTCCCTGCACCTTCCTCACCGGGAAATTGTTAATGTAGGTTTGTGAGTGAGTGAGTTTGTGGCCATTATGACTTGTACTTTGCTGTGGAAATTTATATCAAGGAGCTGTACTGATCCTTGAGAGATGGCCGTATCGACCATCTCTTGTGTTAGTGTTTATAGAATAAAGTTGTATATAATTAGAGTAATAAAAGCAGAGCTGTTGCCTGATTGATGATTGTTGTTTCAGGCAGGATGGTCCATGGTCCAAGACACAAGGGGTGATACCAAGGCTTCCTCTACCACCAGGACAAGGTGAACATTACTTCTGCTGATGTTATAATGACAGTATGGACAGGTGTCTTAATTAATTTCTCAGGGCAGATTCTTTATGGTCACATTTGTTGTTATGCATAAATGTTTATCTAAAGGAGAGAAGGAAATTTTTTTTGGAAATATACTGTAGTTTTCTTTCAGAACTTAATGATCTTTCTCCATGAAGGCTGAACGTCTAAACCAATAATGATGACAGACAACACGAACTAACAAAACCATATTGATTTGGTTAGGGTTGGTTAGTTTCTATTGCCAGTCGTATAAGTGGTGAAATTTTCCTTAACCTTTACACAAAAATAAACAAATCTAGGCGTAAAGTGGGATGGAAAGTTAATCTGATGGTTTTGTTTTCCAGGTAGGTGAAAGTTAACAGCTCATGGAGGGACCGTAACACAACGCAACACACTTCAGGTATGTCCAAGTTAGTTTTATGTCAGGCATCGTTGTTATTGTACTCACTCGTTCGTGAGTCTTGTGTCGTCACTGAGTAAATCGTCCTTACCGCTCGTGTTGAAGGTCGTGATCATATCTGTTGTATAAAATCACTCGGGAAATTTTCGTGATCCATTGATTTTCTAGATAGTGGCTTCCGTATATCGTTAATTAAATAAAATAAAATAACTTTCCAGTCCTTTGTGTTATTAATACAGGATTTTTTTAGTGATTTACCAGCCCAGCCATCATGTATCGTCTTAGAACTGACATGTTGTTCAGTGTTTCATGTCATTACCAAAGATCAAGGCCCAATGTGTATCATAATATGCAAAACTCAATCTGGATACAGTTGGTGATCTTTCCCGGATCGAGGAGGACGTCTCTTAGTTGTCTGGTTCTTCCTTTAATACGTCCCTCCAGTTTGTTGTGGTCTTCCTCCCTCATGAGCGCTGGTTGTTATTTGAAGGACACTTAATGATCCTACTAGATTCTCGTGTTTTACTTCCCAAATACAATATATCGCGATAAAATATGGTGTTCCTGTCAGGCACGAACTGTTTCCCAACATTGTCTTGTTCACCAAAGGCTCTTCAGTTGTTAACGGCCACAACTAAAGTCGAAAATCTAGCATTGTGTTGTGTTAAGAGTGTTGTATATAGCGACTGATTCTGAGGCCCTTGCCGCCCTGCCACCCTGCCGCCCCTACCCCAGCCGCTCCTGTCACCCTCCTACGCTACCACCCATGCCTCTTTCTCTGCCACCCACCTTACCACCCACCTTACCACCCTACCACCCACCTCACCACCCACCTACCACCCACCTCACCACCCACCTTACCACCCTACCTCACCACCCACCTTACCACCCTACCACCCACCTCACCACCCTACCACCCACCCTACTACCCTACCAACCACCTCACCACTCTACCACCCACCTCACCACCCTACCACCCACCTCACCACCCACCTCACCACCCTACCACCCACCTCACCACCCTATCACCCATCTTACCACTCTACCACCCACCTCACCACCCACCTTACCACCCTATCACCCACCTTACCACCCTATCACCCATCTTACCACCCACCTCACCACCCTGCCGCCCCCCAGGTGTCGTGAGAACCAACCAAAAGAGTCTCTACTCTTGTCGAAATACATAAGCAATCAATCACCAGCCCCTCACCTGCCTCACCTTACTAATTAAGTGCTACTGTAGGTGCAGGTAAGGAAGAGCCGCTGGGACGGTAACACCTGCCTGACGGGGAGGAAGCATGGGGAAGCCCTGTAGGTTAATCTTTTAATATCTGAATTTGGCATTAGCTAATTACTTACATGACTAGTGGAGTGTATGTATGTATGTAGTCACCTTCTATAACACAGCGACTAACGCACCCTTCTCCTCCCTCCCTCCCCCCTTGCGTCACGCCACACCACCACTCACGCAGGCAACTCACCCACCAATCACAAGGCGCATTTTCCACCTCCACGCAACCACACAACCAATCACCACCAGACTTGTACTTGAAGGAAAACTTATGTATATATCGAGTTAAATTACGATAGGTTAGGTTAGGTTACGTTACGTTACGTTTATACACTCTCTTTTGTTTCCCTGTCTGGCCAAACCATAATGAGGACACCTGCACTTGAGAGAGAGAGAGACTTACCTGTGAAGAAATAATTAATCTGACACATCCATTTGTACCTGAGGTCTTGTGTCGTCATCATAGGAACAAAACATTGACCGAGTGATGCTTATGTCTTTATTGCCTTTGTTAATACTATTCTATAATGGAGAGTAAATGCTGGCTCTTGATTGGTTTGGTAAGATTG
>CAUDMG010002273.1:0-75928 GCA_958450375.1 Homarus gammarus | reverse complement strand
ACCCTTTTCATCTAAAACTGAGTGTTTTCCGAGAAAAGCAGTAAGACTAACTAAAATACACCCTTTTCATCTAAAACTGAGTGTTTTCCGTGAAAAGCAGTAAGACTAACTAAAATACACCCTTTTTCATCTAAAACTGAGTGTTTTCCGGAAAAGCAGTAAGACTAACTAAAATACACCCTTTTTCATCTAAAACTGAGTGTTTTCCGTGAAAAGCAGTAAGACTAACTAAAATACACCCTTTTTCATCTAAAACTGAGTGTTTTCCGAGAAAAGCAGTAAGACTAACTAAAATACACCCTTTTTCATCTAAAACTGAGTGTTTTCGTGAAAAGCAGTAAGACTAACTAAAATACACCCTTTTTCATCTAAAACTGAGTGTTTTCCGTGAAAAGCAGTAAGACTAACTAAAATACACCCTTTTTCATCTAAAACTGAGTGTTTTCCGAGAAAAGCAGTAAGACTAACTAAAATACACCCTTTTAATTCTAAAACTGAGTGTTTTCCGTGAAAAGCAGTAAGACTAACTAAAATACACCCTTTTTCATCTAAAACTGAGTGTTTTCCGTGAAAAGCAGTAAGACTAACTAAAATACACCCTTTTCATCTAAAACTGAGTGTTTTCCGAGAAAAGCAGTAAGACTAACTAAAATACACCCTTTTTCATCTAAAACTGAGTGTTTTCCGCGAAAAGCAGTAAGACTAACTAAAATACACCCTTTTTCATCTAAAACTGAGTGTTTTTCGTGAAAAGCAGTAAAACTAACTAAAATACACCTTTTTCATCTAAAACTGAGTGTTTTCCGTAAAAGCAGTAAGACTAACTAAAATACACCCTTTTTCATCTAAAACTGAGTGTTTTCCGAGAAAAGCAGTAAGACTAACTAAAATACACCCTTTTCATCTAAAACTGAGTGTTTTCCGTGAAAAGCAGTAAGACTAACTAAAATACACCCTTTTTCATCTAAAACTGAGTGTTTTCCGAGAAAAGCAGTAAGACTAACTAAAATACACCCTTTTTCATCTAAAACTGAGTGTTTTCCGAGAAAAGCAGTAAGACTAACTAAAATACACCCTTTTTCATCTAAAACTGAGTGTTTTCCGAGAAAAGCAGTAAGACTAACTAAAATACACCCTTTTTCATCTAAAACTGAGTGTTTTCCGTGAAAAGCAGTAAGACTAACTAAAATACACCCTTTTTCATCTAAATCTGATTATTTTTCGAGAAAAGCAGTAAGACTAACTGAAAAAGACTCTTTTTCATCTAAAACTGAGTGTTTTCCGTGAAAAGCTGTAAGACTAACTAAAATACACCCTTTTTCATCTAAAAATGAGTGTTTTCCGTAAAAAGCAGTAAGACTAACTAAAATACACCCTTTTAATTCTAAAACTGAGTGTTTTCCGTGAAAAGCAGTAAGACTAACTAAAATACACCCTTTTACATCTAAAACTGAGTATTTTCCGAGAAAAGCAGTAAGACTAACTAAAATACACCCTTTTAATTCTAAAACTGAGTGTTTACCGAGAAAAGGAGTAAGACTATCTAAAATACACCCTTATACATCTGAAACTGAGTGATTTCCGCGAAAAGCTGTAAGACTAACTAAAATACACCCTTCTACATCTACAACTGAGTCTTTTCCGAGAAAAGCAGTAGGACTAACTAAAATACACCCTTTTTCTTTTTAAACCGAGTTACTTCCGTGAAAAGCTGTAGGAATAAGAGAAATACACACTTTTTCATCAAAAAACTGCGTGTTTTTCGTAAAAAGTAGTAAAAATTACTAAAATACAAACTTTTTCTTCTAAACATGAGCATTTTCCGTAAAAAGCAGTAAGACTAACTAAAATACACCCTTTTTCTTCTAAAACTGAGTATTTTCCGTGAAAAGCAGTAAGACTAACTAAAATACACCCTTTTTCATCTAAAACTGAGTGTTTTCCGTGAAAAGCAGTAAGACTAACTAAAATACACCCTTTTTATTCTAAAACTGAGTGTTTTCCGTGAAAAGGAGAAAGACTAACTAAAATACTCCCTTTTTCATCTAAAACTGAGTGTTTTCCGCGAAAAGCTGTAATACTAACTAAAATACAACCTTTTTTCATCTAAAACTGAGTCTTTTCCGAGAAAAGCAGTAAGACTAACTAAAATACACCCTTTTATTCTAAAACTGAGTGTTTTCCGTGAAAAGGAGTAAGACTAACTAAAATACACCCTTTTACATCTAAAACTGAGTGTTTTCCGCGAAAAGCTGTAATACTAACTAAAATACAACCTTTTTCATCTAAAACTGAGTGTTTTCCGAGAAAAGCAGTAAGACTAACTAAAATACACCCTTTTAATTCTAAAACTGAGTGTTTTCCGTGAAAAGGAGTAAGACTAACTAAAATACACCCTTTTACATCTAAAACTGAGTGTTTTCCGAGAAAAGCAGTAAGACTAACTAAAATACAACCTTTTTCATCTACAACTGAGTCTTTTCCGAGAAAAGTAGTAAGACTAACTAAAATACACCCTTTTTCATTTAAAACTGATTGTTTTTCGTGAAAAGCAGTAAAACTAACTAAAATACACCCTTTTTCATCTAAAACTGAGTGTTTTCCTTGAAAAGTAGTAAGACTAACTAAAATACACCCCTTTTCATTTAAAACTGAATATTTTTCGTGAAAAGCAGTTAAACTAACTAAAATACACCATTTTTCATCTAAAACTGAGTGTTTTCCGTGAAAAGCAGTAAGACTAACTAAAATACACCTTTTTCATCTAAAACTGAGTCTTTTCCGAGAAAAGCAGTAAGACTAACTAAAATACACCCTTTTTCATCTAAAACTGAGTGTTTTCCGTAAAAAGCAGTATCAATAACTAAAATACACCCTTTTTCATCTAAAACTGAGTGTTGTCCGAGAAAAGCAGTAAGACTAACTAAAGTACACCCTTTTTTATCTAAAACTGAGTCTTTTCCGAGAAAAGCAGTAGGACTAACTAAAATACACCCTTTTACATCTAAAACTGAGTTTTTTCCGCGAAAAGCTGTAAGACTAACTAAAATACAACCTTTTTCATCTACAACTGAGTCTTTTCCGAGAAAAGTAGTAAGACTAACTAAAATACACCCTTTTTCATTTAAAACTGAATATTTTTCGTGAAAAGCAGTAAGACTGACTAAAATACACCCTTTTTCATCTAAAACTGAGTGTTTTCCGTGAAAAGCAGTAAGACTAACTAAAATACACCCTTTTCATCTAAAACTGAGTGTTTTCCGAGAAAAGCAGTAAGACTAACTAAAATACACCCTTTTTCATTTAAAACTGAGTGTTTTCCGTGAAAAGCTGTAAGACTAACTAAAATACAACCTTTTTCATCTACAACTGAGTCTTTTCCGAGAAAAGTAGTAAGACTAACTAAAATACACCCCTTTTCATTTAAAACTGAATATTTTTCGTGAAAAGCAGTTAAACTAACTAAAATACACCATTATTCATCTAAAACTGAGTGTTTTCCGTAAAAAGCAGTAAGAATAACTAAAATACACCCTTTTTCATCTAAAACTGAGTGTTTTCCGAGAAAAGCAGTAAGACTAACTAAAATACACCCTTTTAATTCTAAAACTGAGTGTTTTCCGTGAAAAGGAGTAAGACTAACTAAAATATACCCTTTTACATCTAAAACTGAGTGTTTTCCGCGAAAAGCTGTAAGACTAACTAAAATACACCCTTTTTCATTTAAAACTGATTGTTTTTCGTGAAAAGCAGTAAAACTAACTAAAATACACCCTTTTTATTCTAAAACTGAGGGTGTATTTTAGTTAGTCTTACTACTTTTCTCGGAAAAGACTCAGTTTTAGATGAAAAAGGGTGTATTTTAGTTAGTTTTACTGCTTTTCACGAAAAACAATCAGTTTTAAATAAAAAAGGGTGTATTTTAGTTAGTCTTACTGCTTTTCTCGGAAAACAATCACTTTTAGACGAAGAAGGGTGTATTTTAGTTAGTCTTACTGCTTTTCTCGGAAAACACTCAGTTTTAGATGAAAAAGGGTGTATTTTAGTTAGTCTTACTACTTTTCTCGGAAAACACTCAGTTTTAGATGAAAAAGGGTGTATTTTAGTTAGTCTTACTACTTTTCTCGGAAAAGACTCAGTTGTAGATGAAAAAGGTTGTATTTTAGTTAGTCTTCGTGTTTCAACATACAGTTGTACTGGCATACACACTCACGTAAAGGTTCGTCAAAATTTCTGCATATAAACAATCATTATTATTTGGATATTGTTTTCACATTTAGCCCTCAGCAGTGACCTCGACTTTTGACATATACCAAAATGTGTTCTTTACTTGGTCTAGTAATAATATGTATTCACTTAAAACTTCTTGACGTTATTTGTCAAACATTGTTTTGGCTCTTTAACTTCCTGTGACCTACACGAACATGACAATCAAACTATTCTCCAAGTTCGACGATAAACTTCAACAACATTTTGGGACGCACGGACGAAAAAGAATAGATCCGGGTCGGTGTCAGCAGCTCTAACCACCTGCTGGACCAACAATTACTCCTCCCCTCCTCCGTACACCGCCCACACACTTTTTTTTTTTTTTTTTGGTAGAGAAAGAGTGGATGAAAGAAGGTTAGCGGGTGAGGATGGTAATGATATTTAGGAAACTGAAGAAATAGAGTTGGCGGTCTGACACCTTAATGCTACTGACTATCTCAGCCGATAATGTAGGTAAAGGTGGGCATTGGTCTGGTTATTGTCGGTAATGTAAGTGTTTAGAGCTGTTTCTCTGGTTGGCTGGTCACACCGTCGACCCTGACACTAGACAGACTACTCCATCCCATTTTCAGTGGTTTCAAGGCCACACTTCCTTTGTGCTGTTAACACCTAAGCTTGCTGAACAGTAAGACTACACGCAGTAAGGAATGATGGACGAGCACCGCTGAGGATATAAGGTTGGCCAAGAATTGGTCAATGGTAGCGCTAAAACATCCCCCGTGCGTGAGAACATCCATCACCCAGGGCAGGAAAGACGGCCATCTGCAGCCAAATATTTATCATTACAAGTGCGAAAACAAACTTGACTAGACCGCTTGTTAAGAAACTGGTCCCACCATAAAATCTTATCGTTGACGCAGCCGCCGTCGACGCCGTCAGAAAGTCCTACCAAACGTCTCATCGTCCCAGACACGTCACGCGAGGGATATTTATGTAATAATAAGTGAATAAATTAGCAAAATATATTACACAAACACCCAGAAGTATTAAACTTATTGACATGCCTGTATATCAGTGTGAGGAGCGGCCAGGTCCTCCTGCACCTGTTGCACACTATTCCTTCAGCAGATCATTGTCCCTGTGGTGTATTTGGACCATGATTGTCCCTTGTTTCCCTACCCGGGTCACACACCTTCCGGCTTCGCTATCACGACCCGTGGTGATTCGTGTACACCCACACACCATCCTTCTTGTCGAATACCCTACCCCACTTAGCACGTATAAAACGTATGAACTAACGCCTGTTTAATACAAAAGACTTCCGAGAAGCTAACTCTTGTAAGTTAAACACGAGCACGACGAGCAGGTGTAAACACTAGACCGTTTATGGCTGCTGAGTTCAGTAAAAAACAAGAGAACTTCAAGACGCCGCCCTGCTGGTCACAATGGTTTTATGTTTTCTTCGAAGGCAAACGAGTTATAACTGAAGTAATAAGTTCAATAATAATGGAGTGCATACAAGCATTTGGAGACTTTAATTAACCAAGCACAATTCTCCCGGTATATACTGTACACACACGAACCAGTCAGCTAAACTTACCCAACCTAAAAGAACCCAAGTCGTCCCACAGTAAACCTGACCATTAACAAACATGCAAACATTAAAGTGACGTTTACTGTCAAGCTTAAGTACAATTTTAAAACCATAAACGTCGTAGTGAGACCACTGAAATATTATCAGAGGTTTTCCAAATCAGTAAACCTTATACGGAGTACAAGAGATATGGCAATTAATTAACTTTCACACAAACCAGTAATATACTTTAGTGCGGTGAGCGAAAGTAGTGACGTCAGTACTGGATCGCCCTAGCGTAGAACAGGTGCGGTAAGATGTGTTCGATGGGTTCTGTTGGGATGTTAGGCTAACCTGGGTTATATTAGACTGAGTTAGGTTAGAGTGGCTCCGGTTAAGTTGGGTTTGGTTAGGTTAAATTAGGTACTTGCACACGTGTCATCCTGTAACTTACTGTACGAGGACACGACATTTATCGTGACAGTGATCTGGACGACACACACCTCCAGCAGGAGATATTACTGCAGGGCTCAAGTTTAGATTGGTGGTGAAGGCGTGGTGGGGGCGTGACACATGCCTCTGTTCCGGTCGACTGACCAAGCGGAACACTCACTGACCACGCCCACACCAATGCTCAACCTTCTGATGGCCACGCCCACACCCACACTCCCCCTTCCCTCACACACAAACACATACACATGCACTTTCCTCTTGCAACGCTAACCACCTACACCCAGCCCACACACCGCCAGCACACCCATTTCCCCTCCTCCACACACACACACACCTCTGAGAGTGGAACAAACTGGTGTGGGTGAACGACCAGGACAGGAGGATAGCAGGGTGGCCTCGGCTTCCCTCACACCTTCCACTTTGTAAAGTAGACGATCTCCCACCAATTACATTTCAGGACGCTATCATCCCCCCAAATTCTGAAATAAATATGTTAGGCCTCACCATTTCCTCCAATATGGCCTGGAAAGCACACATCCTTAGTATAACTAAAGCTGCCTCCCGAAAGTTGGGAATGCTGTACAGATGCCTCAGCTACTTCACTCCTGAGCAGTTGCTCCAAGTATATAAGGGATTCATTCGTCCTAACTTGGAGTACTGCTCTCATATCTGGGGTGGCTCTTCTTCTGTCCAACAATTAGATAGGGTGGAATCCAAGGCATTTCGTCTTATTAACTCTCCTCCTTTAGTCGACAATCTCTCTCCCCTTTCTCTTCGCCGCAATGTTGCTTCACTCTCTCTCTTTTACAGGTACTTTAACGGGCAATGTTCAGGGGATTTGGCATCCTGTGTACCGCCGGTAAGGCCGTGGGTTCGTAACACACGTCTTGCCCGCGGTGCCCACCATTTCTCTGTGGATATCGGTCACACGAGAATAACCCGTTATAGTACCTCCTTCTTTCCTCACACAGCCAAACTGTGGAATGCTTTGCCTTCTTCTGTGTTTCCATGCTCTTACAATCTGTCTCACTTTAAAAAGCTGGCTTTCCGGCATCTTCGTGGTGTAGATTAATACAGTTTAACCTTTTTTTCTATATTTTCAATTTCTTTTCGTTCTTTTTTTTCGCCCCCCAGGCTCCGTTGTGGGTCGTTTGACCTGTGCCCGGGTGGGCTAATTCCCGTAAAAAAAAAAACCCACTAAAGTTGTAGGTACAGTGTTACATACTATAGTGCAAAACACTTACGGGTTTTAGGTTAGGTTATGTTAGGTCCTTTCGTCATTAAAGAGATTGAATTAAATCATCATTCTTAAAGTGACTACACCTAAGACCATTGCCATCAAAGGGTTAATAAAAAGTAACATTTATTAGTATTCTTGTAGTCCTTCAATTTACGACAGATCATTAACTACCAATAATTACGTCGAAGGAGGGAAAAAAATAACGATCTAGTTAAAGGAACAAGAAGGACTAGAAGAAGAATAAGAAGGAGGAGGAGAAGAAGACAAGGACCAATATTTGATGGAAAAAGAAAAGATTATAGTTTATCCGTCAATTGTTGGGAAGAACGAGGTAAGACAAAGGAATTATTAAACGAACACAGAAAAGAAAAAAAAATGTGTGATCTGTTCAAGTATGTTAAAGCCGAAGGAAGGGCTATATGTAATGAGAAAACTGGAGTGGAGAAGAGAGGTAAAATACTCACTCATTGGTAAGCACACAGTGGCGCGTGAATCTAACACTGTCTAAGAAATGACGGACAGAAGAGAAGATTAAATAAGACTTATTACAGCAAAACTTGTGGATTAAAAAGAAGGATAAAGGCTTACTCAATGAAAACACCATGGGGGAGGAGGAAGAGGAGGAGGAGGAGAAGGAAGAAGAGTAGGAAGAGGAGAAGGAGGAAGAGAAAGAGGAGGAGGAGGAGGTTGACAGTGGGGAAGGAAGGAACAAGAGGTGCTCATGTGCTCATACAAGACGGCAGGGAGAGAAGTGACTGTCAGAGGCTCACAAAGGCATTCAAGAGAGAGAGAGGAGCCTGGTAGACACTCATAAGGCCTCCGGAAGATGAAAGACTACCAGGCGCTCAACAATGACGCAAAATAAACAGGAAAAAAACACACAGAGCGGAAAACCACTGCGAGTGAGGAAGAGGAAAAGCGCATACAAAAGCATTCCTCTGTGAAGGTAGAGGACACAGTGTCAAAAGCTGAGAGAGAGAGAGAGAGAGAGAGAGAGCGAACGTAGCAGGCACCAACAGAAGACGGGGGAGAGGGAACTGAATGTACAGAGAGAGGAATGAAAAACGACAGTCAACAAAATGGTGGAGAGTTCAGTTTGCGGCCAAGGCAGGTGGAAAGACAAGTAACTACCTCGAAAGAAGAAGTGTGTCTTGTACAGGGCAGGTGAGAGCCACTGGTAACAAGAGGGTCATGTACTCACGTAGATAACTGTTGAGGAGAGTGTCGGGAATACTCACAGAGAACATTGAGGAAGAAGGAAACGTTGACGAAGCCTTTGGGGCTGGAGGCGAGGACGGAGAAGGTGCCGGTGTAAGTCCTGGAGACCCGCGTCAGCTGCAGTTCGCCAGCCCCGGCCACCAGCTCCTCCTCCCTACGTCACAAGTACCTGAGGGCAGCACAAGTTTGGGGCTCACTGAGACGCCTGCCATGCACACTGCACAGCCTCTATTTATGAGAGACAAACTGAGCCTATAATCTAACTGAATACCTTACACTGAGATTAAATTACTAACTGATTAGATTCAAATTCTTACTCACCCAATAATTCTCTTACAGACTAAACCTCCGGTACAGAGACTCAAGAACTCTCCTCCACACAAACAGAAACTTACACAAACAGTCATTTCACTTTGTTCCAACTCGCCTCTGGATCACTTCACATCTCCTTACGCTTCTTATTTGTACAGTGGAACAAAGTGTCAGGATGATCACCGTAAGTTTTGCTCCCTGCACGGTGAACTTATCCCTCTCATAACCTTAACCACCTGGAAATGAATTATGTCCACAGGGAGGTAACGTACACCCCAAGCACTTTAGATACACTCCTGAACTGTTTACACTCTTAAATATGCCGAAAGTATTTAAGCAAAAGTGTATAATGTAAAAAGAAATGAGAAAAAAACTCCACATTTGGTTAAACTTTTGTGTGTGTGCATTAATAAAAAAAAAGTCATCACTTTTCACAGCTTAGGCACACGGAGGAAAATTTATACGATGAAAAACTTCGACTTAAACGTTTAACATTTACCCAGCATATACCTCCTGACCTGCATGACACACCCAGATAGACAGTCTCCTACCTGCAGGACACGTCTATAAGTTCACACCACCTGCAGGAGCGTTGTATCCACCTACAGCGCCCACATACTACCCTGGGTCTAACTAGAGTCATTAAATATAGCCAGGAGTTAGGAAATAATATTTATATCAAGATTATTTTCCTCTTGAATATTTTATACTTATTTTGGTCTGGTGTTGAATGAAAGTATCTAACTTAGTCTCAGCATATTATTTGTTGTTGTTTATTTTGGGTTTTTGCGTAAGCCACCTAGTTAGATTATAGTCTTACATAAGTAGTAGTTACCAAAAAAAAAAACAACCCTTATCGTACAAAACATTTTGAATTCGATCCCATGAAAAAGATAAATCATTTAAAACCATCCTAATGAGAAACACCGCAACACAGAACAGTCATACCTCGTTTAGGATTATTAGCAAAGGATACAAGGGGATTACCTGCTCAGTGAAATCCTACGTGGCTGTGTGTGCGTGTTATTTGTATACTTGTTGTGTGAGGCATAAAGGATGATGACCCTCTTGTGGCGTGGATTGAAAAGACATGTATCAAAGGTGGCTAGGAAAAAAATGGCACAATGGGCTCTTTGTAGGAGGAGGAGGAGATGAGGAGGAGAGGCTTTGAATATTTTGTTAGTTATAGTGGAGGAAATGAGGGTTCTTCCTTCTGTTACATATATATATACATATATATATATATATATATATATATATATATATATATATATATATATATATATATATATATATATATATATATATATATAGAGAGAGAGAGAGAGAGAGAGAGAGAGAGAGAGAGAGAGAGAGCTGGTGGGATACCAATTGGAAATGCAACATTGACTTCAAGCACGGTCAAAGTTTAATTGACACACTGCTGCTGGAACCAAGAGCCTCATCACCTCAATATTGTTACCTTCACTCTGGCAGACAGACAGACAGACAGATAGATAGGAAGATTAGGACCCTTTAAGGTTTAGGTTCCATTAGGACAGGGGCTTATTTGACCTCCATTTGACCTCTTACTCATTCCAGCATTCCTTAACCTCTCACCCTGTACCTCCTCTCACAAAACCTTCAGGTAGTGGTGGTGGCAGCGCTGTCCAATTTCCCCAAGTGACAAAAAATAATAACAATACGTATGACTAACTGTATTTTACGTGATAATAATACAAGAAAATACACAGATTTCAACACGTTATATATTTTTTTTAAGTATTAGGAGAAAAACTTACATAGAATACGTAATTAAAGAGATATAGAGCTCCAATAATATATCCCATTAAAACGTACAAGGAGAAGAGGAAAGAGAGTTGAATTTAAGATTATACTCAGTGATGTGTTAAAGGGTGAGATTGTTTAATTTATCTTATGTCAAGACCGCAGGTGAAGACTGGCTTAAAAATTCCGTGTAAAAGAACCATAATACCTGGCGAAATTTATAACGGTAGCTGACACGACCATGAGAGATGTGGGTGATATAATTTTCCTGACCAACATTTTGTAACGGGGATTTCTGGGTAAGTTGGTGAAGGAGGAGGCGAAGTTATCAGGTAATGTAGTAGTGGGTAAGGCAGCTGGATGAATGAACAGGTGAGAGACAGGAACAGGTGAGAGACAGAGGAACAGGTGAGAGACAGAGGAACAGGTGAGAGATAGGAGCAGGTGAGTGAGAGGAACAGGTGAGAGACAGAGGAACAGGTATGAAACAGAGGAACAGGTAAGAGGCAAAGGAACAGGTGAGAGACAGGAACAGGTGAGAGACAGGAACAGGTGAGAGACAGAGGAACAGGTGAGAGACAGGAACAGGTGAGAGACAGAGGAACAGGTGAGAGACAGGAACAGGTGAGAGACAGGAACAGGTGAGAGACAGGAACAGGTGAGAGACAGAGGAACAGGTAAGAGACATAGGAACAGGTGAGAGACAGGAACAGGTGAGAGACAGGAACAGGTGAAAATCTTAAAGATAGAAACCCCTCCTCACTTCCACACATCTATGTCCAATAACTCAAGTGAGGGTTTCATAATATATCGTTTTATATTACAAGAAATGCAGTGAGATAGTTCTATAGCAACGGCAAATATACTGATATGGTGAATGTGGTTAGCTTATTGCCTGTGTTACTCAGTTAATTAATTTAGCTCAGGTAAAGCTCCTTAACGCTCGTAACATCCAGTTGTTAGTTGTCTCACATCCTTCAGCTGTGTGTGTGTGTTTGTTTATTCATGCAACACGCCATTAATATTATGTACTTAGGCACGATTTCTATATGTATTAAAAAAAAACACATATATTTAGAGGACTGTACAACACAGGTTGACGCCATACATAACGGTGTATATATCAATGTACTGTCATTCATTACAATACAACGATAAACAACGACATGTAACTAACAGCAACACTTAATACTAAAATATCAACATCCAAACAGGTTAATTTAGAACATTGTATGTCCGTATATTCTCTAATTTATTCAATATTATCAACACACAATATATCCATTTTAGGAATAAATAACGTTACAGAGGGAATGTGTAAATAAACTGGAAACAACACACGGCAGTAAATTAAGCGTATTGTCACCGGACGAGCAATGCCACACAATACGGTAATGTAATACACACTGGGAAATATTTGGACTAAAATTGTATCTTGATAAATGTAGTGTGTGTGTGTGTACTGTACCAGGCGCTAACACAAGAGTGGGATGAAAACACGGGACACTACTTCAACAGAGAGACGAGACGTCAAATTGACAGTTCGAGAGTGACAGTACAAACGTTTTCTAGTCTTTAAGGTATTGTATTGTAAGAGAAGGGGGGGGGGATAGACAGAAAGATACAGAGAGATAGACAGACAAAGAGAGAGAGAGAGAGAGAGAGAGAGAGAGAGAGAGAGAGAAGCTTTAACCTAATAAGAGTGAGTGCTCGCGTCCCTCCATCAAACCCACACACAGACACCCAGCCACCCACAAACACACACCCCTTACCCCCCCCCCCCCACTCACACACCCCTCACCCTCACCCCCCCACACACACACACCCCTTTCCCCCCCCACTCACACAGACACCCCTTACCCCCCCCCCACCCACACACCCCTCACCCTCACCCCCCCACACACATACCCCTCACCTCCCCCCGTCCCCCCCTCCCTCCCACACACACTCACCAGACAGCCTTTCATCGTCACCAGAGTGTTAACTGCGTGGATCACATCTCTCTACAGGAACAAGACTGGGACCTCCTCCTTACAAAACCAAGACAGTTATGAGTGTTGTCTGGCCGGTCTGTAAGTGTGTCGTTTTTTCTTAGTGGGTTGAAAGAAAAAAATAAGGGATAGAGAGAGAGAGAGAGAGGATGATGGAGGTAAAGAAAAAATAGATAAGATGAAGAAAGAGATGAAGGATAAAAAAAAGAAAGAAGAAGAAGAAGAAGAAGAAATAGAAAGAAGAAGAAGAAGAAGAAGAAGAAAGAAGAAGAAGAAGAAGAAGAAGAATAAGAAAAAGAAATAGAAAGAAGAAGAAGAAGAAGAAACATCAAGAAGGATACGAATGATAAGATAAAAGATTAAAGAAGAAAAATAAAATAAAGATTAAAAAAGAAGACAATGAAGACCAATACGAAAAAGAAGAGAGAAAGGCAGAACAACAAATAAAAAGCAGATAATATACCTGAATAATTCCCAAAATATTGTTGTAATTCGTGTCACAGAACCACGAGAGACAGATCAAGTACCATGACGTCATAGAGATGTTCTTTACCACATATAGACAAAGTCAATGTTACACAGACAAGGAAAAACAAAATACTAAAACACAACAGTAAATAAACACAAAGTTAAACACATATACGATTCAATAATATATAATAAGTATAAATTCCTCTACATATATGACGGTGTATAATTTTTTTTTATGGTATATTAATAAAAAATAAATAAATAAAGAAATAACTCATTATTCTCACACACAGCAGGAAATGAGGCGTGTCTTGTCTGTCTTCACAATTTCTCAGACAACAAGAGTGTACAGTGTAACGTGTTTGATAATATTCTTAAAACATGGTTAATAAACTCTTAAAATAATTATCTCTCTTAATAACCACAGTAAATTAGAGTGAAATAATAAGACCATAACTTAGTGAATGGTGTTTCAAGATCTTGACAGCTGATATATATATATATATATATATATATATATATATATATATATATATATATATATATGTTAGCGGAGAGAAAGGAGAGAAGAGAAGACGGAATGCTGCGTTTAGCAAAGGGCAGATGCAGTTTCTAGAACAAAATTTAGGGGGTCATATGTATTTTTCTCAGCACATGAGACAGTGCTGTCTTTTTTAGGGGGTCGATTGTAATATTCAGGAATTTCAGAGTAATTTCGAATGCCCCGCCATTAGCGATACTGAGCGTTCAAGGTCGTCTGAGGGAAGAGAGCGCTCCCTGCACATAGTGGGAGATTGTGGAACTAGGCCTATATGATATTAGTGTATTTGCCGAATTAATAATGATGTGATTCATGAAGTAAGGGACTATTATTGAATTTTAAATTATTATAGATCGTTTAGCAGTCTGAATAATGTTACTGGTGTCCCAAGGAGTTATTAGTTAGGCGGAAAATAAGTCACGTAGGCCTAAGCTCACGCCTTGAGAGAACGCAACGAGGCCTCTCCCTCAGTCCCGGATAGCACTCACACATACGAGACGTCCCTGCGCGTCTGTCCCAGAAATAGTCACGTGGCCTAGTCACCTGTGCTGAAATATTGCAGTATAACAAGGTTTCCGTGAGAACCCACTTGACTGGAGTTGACCCGGAGTTGACTGCGAGAGATTGACTGCCGTTGATGATTGAGGGTGGCGATTGTCGCCATTGGACCGAGCAAAGTAGGCCTGTCACTGTTTAGCGGGGTAGCAAAGGATCTCTTGAGTGAACGAGTGCTCCCGACAACTAAACGACCCGGGACCAGCAGTGGGTGATCAGTTCTTACCACTCCGGGCACATCACCACGTGTCCCGAGCTGCTAGCGAAACCCTCTTGCTAACGGGACGCTAAAGCTTCTCTCAACTGTACAAGGTCTGATTGGCTCACTCCCGTCCGCTTTATGGACGCACTGGGAGTACACTGAGGCTATCTGAGTAGACTAATGGTCACACACTGAGACCGTGAGTCTAGGCCTCTAGGAGATACCTGGAGGAACATTTTCCTTCCCTTATTACGGGTGTAGTTTAATAGTTTCTAGATAATTTTGATAATATTGTTTTGAATGTTTGTGCCATCAAGTGGAACCAGAGTGATACTGTGATTTGATTCTTTTAATGCCTCTGATTGTTCTTCATAATTCTGATCTCAGGTATAACCTTGTTCCCCAGAGTAGTGGTTAGGTTAGGTTAGGAAGTGTGCATCTGTTGGGGTGCTATAATTTTGTTGAGTGCCCTTAAGGCCTATTCATTGTAGAGTATTTAATTTCATATTTTATTACCATTTCCTCAGTGACTGATATAATTTTGTTGAGTGCCCTTAAGGCCTATTCATTGTAGAGTATTTAATTTCTCATTTTTATTACCATTCCTCAGTGACATATAATTTTGTTGAGTGCCCTTAAGGCCTATTCATTGTAGAGTAGTTAAATTTTTTTAATACCTAAGTGACTGATATTATTGTGTGAAAGCCTTTAAGGCCTGTTTCATGTGTGCACGCAACAGTCCTTAATACTTCAAATTTATTGTTGCCTGAGGTTCTAATAATTTTTATATCATGTATAACTTTTATTCCCCAGAGTAGTGTTTTAAGTTCAAGTTGAGAGGTGCGCATATTGGTGTACCATTATTTGATTGTGTTTGTAGTGTTGGAGGGAATATAAGTGTCTAAATTTTACAGTGTGTCTCATTCATCCCAGTCACAGATGCTATCCTTCCACGGGTCACGGACAATTTATTTTGTTTAGTAGTTTTAAGTGTTCTTGTGCTGGTTCGGGATTTTTCTCAAAGGGGCGCTTCCACTGCCATTACCATCTATTAATTTTAAATAAACCCCAAGTCAAGTGAGAAATTAAAGTCCAGTAAATTCCGACCGGTTACATATATATATAATCAACACCTCAACCCGGTCACAGTCATGGGCTCGTGGGCCGTGGGTTCGAGTCCTGGCGGGTTGAGGTGTTGATTGTATGTAGAAGTCCGCGTGTTTATTGGGCTAATGAAATATATATATATATATATATATATATATATATATATATATATATATATATATATATATATATATATATATACAGTATATATATATATATATATATATATATATATATATATATATATATATATATATATATATATATATATATATACATACAGTTAACCCCTTGAGTACGATGATATAAACCCTTTAGTCATCAAGTTCATTATACTCAAAGAGGTTAAACCATCATACTGGGGGGTTAAACCATTACTATCGTACTTAAGGGGTCAAATCATCTTATTCAAGGGATTAAACCATCATACTGGAGGGGTTAAACCATCATACTCATGGGATTAAACCATCATACTCAAGGGTTTAAACCATTTACATCAGCTTTGTGTACAGACGCGGGTGTTTGAAGCATCTATGTTTACAATGAAACAACAATAGCTTAAATTACAGACACAAATTGGCTGTATAATGCTTTCAAGGACCCTGCTGTGGAAACTAAGACCGAGTTAAAGGAGCTTATTATTCAACAAATATTGGTGCATCTATACCTACAACAACAACAGCAACTACTACAACAACAACCACACCTACAACAACAATAACAAGAGCTACTACAATTACTACTACTACTACTATTACTATTACTACTAATAATACTATTCCTACTACTACTACAAACAACAACTATAACAAGAACTACATGACCCAGCTATTAAGATGACTTATGACCAACCACCAACTCGGAGACAAACCCTGGAGACGTGTACCATACTCGTATATCTAGTCCGAAGGATGACCTTGAGTACCATGAACCAGCATGACTGATGACCTCTGATTTATGATTTATCTGAAGGATGACTTATGATGACTAATGATTATTCTAGGCAGTTAATTATAATGATCGATGACTAACCAGCGAAATGACCTACGATGACATAAAATAACCCTTGTTGCACTAGAACTTAATGAGATGACCTATCATGACCCCCTTGAACTCCATGACCAAAGATGACCACCCCCACACTTCTCGGGCATCTTAACATGGCCTGGGAGAGTGTAGGAAGGAACATGCACTAGACCAAACTCATAGGGTCTTTACGTGATAGGTCCTGGGTTCGAAGTAGCAGCTGCGGTGATCACAAGGTCTGCTCCCTCATTTTTTTTTTTTTTTTTTTTTTTTTATCTTCGCCACTGATCGGCTTGTTAGCCGAACATTACATATTCGCTAAAGGGGGTAGGTTGAGGTGTGTCTGAAGTATAAATTGTATATAGTGTTGGAGAAAGGCATCCTCCTTGAGGTACTCCACTCTCAAGATTAAACATAGTTCCCAAAAAGTTTCCAATTTGAATTTGTGCTCTCCTACCATCTAAATAGTTACACAATATTCTTAGCAAGTATTCATTAAGTCCCAGTTTTAATATTTTATATTTTAAGCCTAAATGCCAAACCTTATCAAAGGCCTTAGAAACATCCCTTAAAATTATATTGATCTGGTTACCCTTGCTTTTTTCTATTGCAATTATTTCCGTTATTATGGCTATTGCAGTTAGGGTATTTCTATTGGGCATAAATCCATGTTGTCTATTGTTAGTTTTCCCA
Source organism: Homarus gammarus (assembly GCA_958450375.1). Taxonomy (NCBI): domain Eukaryota; kingdom Metazoa; phylum Arthropoda; class Malacostraca; order Decapoda; family Nephropidae; genus Homarus; species Homarus gammarus. Next base: position 58,570 of record CAUDMG010002273.1, on the reverse strand, counting down.
TGTTGTGTTAAAAAGGCTATAAATCTTGTATTTAAAATTTTTTCCAATAGTTTCCCAGTAATTTCTAATAAAGATATTGGCCTGTAGTTTAATATTTCCTTATTGTCCTTACCCTCCTTCGGAATAAATATCATTTTAGCATATTTTAGTTTCTCTGGAAAGTAACCAGTTATTAAGCATGCGTTATAAATGTTTAATAGTGTATTTAAAATGTTTTCAGGTAGATTCATGATCATATTTCGTGTAATACCTGTGAGCCCAGGGGTTTTTTCCTTAAACTTCCTCAGACAGTGCATCATTTCTCCCATGGTTATTATTTGATTATTAGGTAATAAGTTATAGTCTGTATATTGCCTTGGGGTGATTCTATGTATATGTCTTCCCATTTCTTCTTCTATCCTTTCTTCGTGTTCACTATCAAAATCTTCATTTTCCTCATCTGATATTTTAAAAACTTTTACCCATTCCCTTTTGAATGCTGACTCTTGTTCATTTCCCTCGTGCAATTTTGTTCCATTTTGGTCTTTAATGTATGGTGTTTTTTGCTTGTTGTGCCCCATCATCTTGTTTATGGAAATCCAAAATGTTTTGTGTCTTTAGTCATGTCAGCCGCCATTATAATATCATTCCATTTTTTATTGTTTGCTTCCTTACATGCATCTCTTAATTTTATCTGTAGTGCTATCTGTGTCGTATATAGCCATCTGTTACTGCCATGTCTTTCCATATACCTGTTTATTTCATTGTAATAGGTCTGGATTAATTTAACTTCTTCTGGTAGTCTGTTGTTGGGTAATGTTCTAAAGTGTGAAGTAGGAGTGTGTTTGGTTATAGATGTTTTTATTGCTGAGTGCAGTCTGTCCATTTCTGAGTCTATATCTTCTGTTGTTTTCCCTTGTAGGTTAATCGAGTGGTGACTACTTAAGTCGTCTTTGAAGCTGTCCCAGTCTGTTTTACTCATTTTCAGTCTCTTTTTTATTGGTATCTGTATGGGGGCTTGTTGACAGTGTTAGTATAATTGGCAGATGGTCACTGCCCGTAAGAGGTCCCTGTATTATATGGTAATTGAAAAAGGCTTTGTTGTTGGTAAAAATTTTGTCTGGTGTCGATTGTGTATTGTGATTTCTCCAGGTTGGAATTTTAGGACCCAGATGATTGATTTTCCCTAAATTTATTAATTGATTAAGGGCGTTTCCCACGACGTTATTATTTGTATTGTCAAAAATCCTATTGTCTGGCGTTAAAGTCTCCTAAGATGTACATCGGATGACTACTGTTAGCCAACTTTAATAGGTCTTCTTTTAACCGCTATGGCTACTCCGTCATTTTTCTCGCCCGATTTGTTTCTTTGGTTTACATAATAGTTAAAGAGTTTTATGTTGTTGTTTTCTGTCTCACCGTGACTGTTTATTAGTATAATGTCAGGGTCAATTTCTTGATATATATTACTTAGGTTAATTCTTTCGGTGTTCCAGTTTCTTACGTTGTGTTGTATTATTCTTAAAGTTCTTACTGTTTGTCTATTGTCCATTATTTCTTATACTTGGATTGTGACTGTTGGAGTGAAGACCTATCGTCCTGTTTCCCGCTTCTGACTCTTCTAAACTCTGACGGGTCTACTATTTTAAAGTCATTAGTCGTAATCTTTAGTTTGTCCGTAGTGATTAGTGACCAGACGTAATCTTCACTTAAGGATTTTTCTTGATATGTCCACTTGTATATCCCTCCTTCACAGTTTTTTTACTATTGTCACTCCTGTTGGTCTCGATGTTGGGATTCCATGTTTTGTTGTAGTGATAACTTTTAATCCAATATCTTCAGCAGATTCAGGTTGTATATTGTGTTCAGTTTCCATCTTATCTTCTCTCCTCCTACTCCTTTGTCTTTTAGTCTGTCCTTTTGTTATTTCTATTTTCTCTTTGTCACTTCTAGTCATTTGTCTGGGATCTCTATCAGTCGCTTGTGTTCCTTGTGTATCAGCTGTTGCTCCTTGCTCAAACCTTTGTTTGTCTAGCTGTAGTCTTTCGCTCAGTTCGCTTGCGTATGTTGCCTGAAATAGTTTTTCGGATTGTGGATTCTCTGGAAATATCATCTCTGGTAGGCTATTCAATTTAAAGATTTTCCTTAGTTCCTCATTGTATGATCCGGGTGCAATGATATTGTGCAAATGTGCATGGATCATACTAATCATTACCTTATCATGTATTGGCTCACTTAGGTTTAATATGGTGGATTCTGGTCTATGAGCCTCTTGGACCGCTCTCTTGGCTATTTCGACGTATGTCGTATCCTTCTTGTCTTGTTCCTTTTTCCTTGTTTCTTGTTCCTTGTACTTTATCATGTGTTTTTTTATTGGGCATGCCATTGCTAACGTCCTATGTCCTATGTATGCATTCCCGTTTCTCTTACAGTTGAGACAGCCAACATATGTATTCTTACATTCAGTGTAGGTATGGTCGTCGCCTGCACAATCTGAGCAGTACTTTTTTTCTTTTTCCGGACAGTCTCTCGTTGTATGTTCTTCATATTTGTAGCAGGAGAAACAAGTTTGCAGACTGATGAATGTCTCCTTCTTTATTTGATGTGGTGTTACTGACATGTTGAATATTAGAAAGCCCTGTTGTAAAACTTTCTCAGCCATTGACACTTCTTCAAAAGTAATCTTAAAAACATGAGTATAGTCTTTTATCTTAATGACTTCTTCAATCTTCATCCACCTGTTTTGTCGTTCCAGTTCATTTTTCAGGTCTTCAGATGTCTTCCTCCCTATCTCTTGGTCGACTTGACGAACGAAAACTGATCTTTTTGCTTTTTGTTCTGGTGGCATGACAACAACAAGGCCTTCATTGTAAAATATATCTCTGGCTTCTTTTGAAAGGATTTTATCTGAATCAAAGTCATCTTTACAGATTACTTTAAAACCTTCATTGGTGCTGAATATTCTTGTAAGTGGGACTTGCAATTTGTTGTAAGTGATTTCTGCCACTTTTCCCCTTCCGATAGAGTGTCCCTTATCTCTATGTTTTATTCTAATGCTTGTTGTCATCTTCTTGATTACATCTAATCCTACCTATAACACAGGGCTCCTGCCTGGGAGCAGTGACCCTGCCCCCCCCTCTTGGACGGGCGTCGGGCTCGTAGGGTTCTGCACCCAGGTTACCTGTGACTATAGTTATGTCTAAGAAAGTTGCCACCTACAGGTGACCCCCGGACAAGGGTTGCCCTGCACTATCACAGGTTCCCTTGCCGGATCGACCGTATCGCTAAGTCCCGCCTCCCGTTCAAAGAACGGAGTGCATGAGGGGGATGAAAAAAGGAAAGAAGAGGACTTAGAGAGTAGAAACAGCCTACCTACCACGCCACGTTCGGTTAGCCAATCAGAGCACCGCAGTAAACGTGCATGTATCACGCCACCGTGGGGCACCACTGATTGGCCAATCCAGGACGTAGACGCACGGGTAGTAGTCAAAATTTGGGGAGCCCAAATATTTGTTTTCCAGAAGTTGGAATTTTCCGTACAATCTGTGATGGTAATTACACCGTCACTATGTTGAGTAAGTACAATCACTAGGATTGAGTGTCCTATCACAACAAAGTTGCAGACTGCTCAAACATGCAGCAAAAGAGGCAGGTCTTCGCAGCTCCAGGTCCAGCAGTTGTGGCAGATCACCACGAGGTCAGGTCTTAAATAGCGGGGGTAGGCGTGGCTTAGCAGTTGACCCCCGCTCCGTGGTGTATGGCGGCGCTGGTTGACCTAGACCACGAGACATACACTGGGGAATTGGTGGGGTCGGCTAGGCAGCGACAAACAGCGTTTGTAGGGGAGAATTCCACTACAATACTCCCCCTTCCCTCCAGGCGGTGTAGGAGACTTGTTGTCTGCAGAGTTGCTTAGCACATGTGTGGCAGAACGGGCGGTGCGTGCCTCATGTGAGACAACGGCGATGGCGTGGATGAGCCGGTCGCTGGGGACAACTGTCTAGACACACAATATCTGTGGGAGTAGAGAGGGAGAATAAGGGTGTGTGGAGGCGATGAATGTTGTGCTTCCCTCACGGCAGGTACAGAGTCGTCAGATGCGCCTGCTGGGGTGTGTGGGCCTGGGTCAGGAGCAGGGGCTGTGTCAGCAGAAGCGGATGAGGGCTCGTGACAGCAGCTGGGTCCACGACAGCAGCAGGGTGCAGGACATTAGCAGGGTGCAGGACATTAGCAGGGAGCACCTGAGGGAGAAAAGAGGGGGTGTGTGGGTCCGCACTCAGGAACAGAGGCCGCATCAGGGGCGGCAGGGGTTACTGCTGGGCCGGGGTCAGCGTCTGAGGCAGGGCGGGTGTGCTGGGGTCGGTAAGACGTGGTGCTTGGGGCAGGAAGAGGAGCTGGTGTCTGCTTAGAGTAGCAGAGCTGCCTAGGGTGTCTAACCTGCGGTGTAGAAACAGTAGTTGTAGAGTCGATGAGAGCTGCTTCTGTGTGGATAAGCCAGTCTTCCATGTTGCTTGTAGACTGGGAGCGTGAGCAGTTTCTCCTCCATCCTGTGTGAGTGCGAATCTCCGGGAGTCACCATTTGTGGGGTATGAGATTGTTTGGTTCACACTCAGGATGGAATGGAGAAAGGAAACTCACAATGTGCTCTCTATATACATGTTGTATTGGATGTACAATGCAGCTTGGTGCTGGGAAGGCAGCATGGTTACAAGCGTGATGTAGAGAGAGCTGTTTGGTGAGGACGCTCAGAGAAGGACAGCTTGTGGGTCGCCATGCTCGCCAGTGGGAGAGAGGACCGCCAGGCAGGCGGAGGAGGAGCGACGGCCGCCAGGCAGCGGCGGAGGAGGAGGTGTTGCTGGCTGGTTGGTGTAGGTAGAGAGAGGCAGTTCACCACGAGGTCAGGTCTTAAATAACAGGGGTAGGCTTGGCTTAGCAGTTGACCCCCGCTCCGTGGTGTATGGCGGCGCTGGTTGACCTAGACCACGAGGCATACACTGGGGAATTGGTGGGGTCGGCTAGGCAGCGACAAACAGCGTTTGTAGGGGAGAATTCCACTACAGTTCTGTTGCTGTCTGTCTGTAAGTCTATACGCCGTTTCTTGTAAGTATTGGAACGCGGCTTAAAGACCTTATCGTCACGAGAGATAAGGATGAATATTCTTCAACGTGATTCAATATATAATGTGTTGTCTATTTTATCTTCCTATTAACTACTAATATTACTTTTAAAATAACAAAACTATATTACTTTTACATAATAAATAACTCCTATGTTACTTTTATATAAGGTTGGATATGATAAATAATAATGATTTGTTTATATAACTCGATTCCAAACAGTCAACAACAAGAGCGCTTAAAGAACAATGAATGGACCCTGGTAAATTAAATACAGCCTATGTTTAATCCTAGTATGGTTATGATTCTATTATATATCATTTAGTATCAGATTATATATATAAGTTTAAAAAGCGTTAGGTGTTTGTTGAGTCGTGTATTTAACGAAGAAAATTTGAACACGGGAATGATGGAATGAGTGGTTAACGTAAAACATTTTTTTTTTCAATGCAAACGTAAATATCCTTCTTATATGCGTTTATAAACTTTATAAATGTTATATATTTAATTTAGTTTATATATGAGTGTTTAAAATGGTGAAATATTTACTTTATAATGGTGAAATAAGAGGTTTAGTGGATATTAGAATGTCTAAAACAATGCTAGTTTCCCTCCTCAGACACACTGTTGCCATATCTCGTCCTCGGCTGCCTGGTCAATTTTCTAGTCGCAAATTAAAAAAAAATACGATAGTTACGCCAGACTCTACACCAGGTTAGTTGTACTACTGATTACTGTATTTTGTTTATATTTTTCTGTTTTGTAATGGTGTTTTTAGTTTATTGTTGAGACATAATGTTGCTTCGCCTCCGTTCGTAAATTAAAAATATCAACGGGATCACGTTTATGTAAAGTATTTTATTTATTTTATTATTATTATTTTGTAGATTATTATATTTTATTATTTTAATATTAATATACACAGACTTCCATAAATAATAATAGTATTGATTTGACGTCCATTGAGTGAATTTATTTTAGTTTCATGTTCGTATAAATAAATAATTAAAGCTTTTTCTCTCCTGATATTTACATATATGTAGCTTTTTCAAGTTGAATTTAACGATTAATATTATAAGTAGAAGTAGTTTTCTTTTTACATTTGAATAAACAGAATTATGATAGTCGTTTGTGATAGGTTTAGGGATGTGTATGGGTGGTATGGTAACACTGGCTGGGAGGAGGATCCATTAATTATTCTTGAGACATTAGTGCTGACCCGCCATGAGTGTTACTAGGAAACTTTGTGGCTCCAAGAAACTGGTCCTCGAGCCTTCCCTACCGAGTACAAGTCCTCCTCGAGGCTTCCATCGTGTTCCTGGAGGATTAGAAGATAATATTCAAGGTAAATAATATATGATATTTTGTTGAGGAAAGAGTTTATTGATATAACGTAAAATGATTGGTGACGGAGGACGGCTCCCCACCCCCCACCCAAAGGTACCCCCCAGCAGAAGGCGGTGAAGGTGAAGTTTAACTTAGGATTTAATTGATGATATTATTTAAATTCTTTTTTTTTAGTGAGTGTTTATATTTTAAACCGGTGATGGGAGGTAAGATGGATCACATGAAGACGAGTCACCCACAGCGTAATGTTACCGATAGCTTCAGCACCTTAACGCTACCTGATACCTGTGGGGGGGGGGGTTAATTTAGCGTTTGATTTGATTTAATTCACGTCAGTTTAGGTTACTTTAGTTAGGCGGTATGTTAAGAACATAGAAAATAAGGAGTCTGCAATAGGCCTCCTTTTGGAACTTTCCAGCATTCCATCACTTACTACAAAGTTTGCTAAGCTTGTTCCACTCGTCCATCACCCTATTTGTGAACCAGTTCCTTCCTATTTCCCTCCTAAACCTATCCAACTTAAATCCGTTGCTCTGAGTCCTATCCTGCTCGGATATGATAAGAACTTTATCTATATCTCCTTTATTGATTCCTTTCACCCACTTAGATACTTCTATCATATCTCCCCGCACTCTTCGTCTTTCTAGGGAATGCAAGTTAAGTTTCTTTAACCTATCCTGATATGGAAGGTTTCTAAGTCCCGGAATCATTTTCGTCATTCTTCGCTGCACCGACTCCAGTGAATTGATATACATTCTATAATAAGGCCACCAGAACTGAACCGCATATCGAGGTGTGGCCTGACTAGCGCAAGATATAGTTGCAATATGACCTCTGCACTCTGATTACTTACACTTCTAGATATAAAACCTAATACTTTTTGCCTTATTTCGAACATTAACGCACTGTTTGTCGTAGGTCCGGACTTACAAGTACCCCTAAGTCTCTTTCACAAGTCGACTTCTCTAGGTTGATGTTGTTAAGGCTGTATACATAGACAGTATTTGTTCTTCCAATATTAAGTACACTGCACTTTAGGTGAAATGAACTCGGATATCTAATCATTGGGTGAGCAATTTCTCTTGCTAATCTATTACTGTAAATTCTGTATCGTAACTAAAAGTGCTTATATATAATTTTTTTTTAACGCGAATGGTTCCGTGTATCGAGCTAACCAACCCTGACCTAGAATTGCCCAGTGTTCCGTTCCGCACCTGTCCAGTTCAGAAAGTTCAGGTGTGGAGGCTTGTCTAACTTCTTACCTCTACACTCGCACCACCCGCCTCTAGCAGGGGTTTTCAAACTAGGGGTCCCGACCCTTCAGTGGGTCGCGAAATAAATAAATTGGGTCGCAAAATAAAAATGGGTCGCGAAAATAAATAAGAAAAAAAAATAAAATGGGTCGCGAAAATAAATAAGAAAATAAAAATAAATGCACCATAATTTAGGCTTAGTTATCGTAATGTACTCTCCACAGTCTAGGAAGCGACTGCAAGGAGAGCAGTGTTTGTCTTTGATTTACTCATTTCATATCATTACACTTAGGTTTAATGGGTCGCAATTCAAATTGTTGTTCAGGCTGTGGGTCGCAGTAAAAAAAGTTTTAAAAACACTGAGCTAGACGGTACACCCAGGAGTAGGTGTGTGTTTGACAGGAAGGAAGAGGAAGATAGCAAAGTCTGGTCTTAAGAATATATATTTTTGCTGTTATATTAGTGACGGAAATGAGGTGGTGTGTAGAGTACAGCCGTATTGGTGTTCAAGTACTCGTACTCAAGGCGGTTATGTCATCGTACTCAAGGTGTGCAAACTCATCGTATTCAAAGGTTAAATCATAGTACTCAAGAGGTTAAATCACACTAATGGGATTATAATAGTGCTCAAGAGTTATTGTGGAAGATTAGGTTATTTGGTGTTATTGTTATTATTTGATATTATTATTTGGTGTTACCGCCACAGTAAGATAAACATGAGACAGAGAGAGAGGTTGAGATGTTACTGCTACAGGAAGATAAACATGAGAGAGAGAGAGGGGGGGGGGGAGGGCAGTGCTGACAACTTGTTTGTTGGTCGTCTAATATAAAACAGATGCTCACGCCTAGGGCTGCGATTGGATGATGATTGCTCACTAGTCTACCAATTCTTGCAGGAGAAACAACACGCTGGTCGAACCCAAGACCCTAAAACGTAAATATAAACTCAAAATAACTTTAATAAGTATATTTATGTACTGTAATTTGATCATGTTATACAACTTGTCTCCTGATGTATCACCCGGAAAAGTCCTGTCGCGAACCACGATTCAGACTCGTGAACCCGAAGCAGTAGACACTGATACATTATTCTGTCCATAAATGCTTCGGATTCAAGAGTCTGAATCTCGGGGTTCATGGTTCGCGACAGGACTTCTTTGGGTGACTGTACAATCGTTAGTACATAAGAGGTAGTGTACTTTACTCTTTGTTCAGTTTGTTTATATCATGGTGTAATATTTCAATTATGTAGACAGTGTTTACATGTAGACTTTTTTAATCGTACACCTGGCAGCAAAACACTCACTCGTTACCACAATAATCGTACACCTGGCAACAAAACACTCACTCGTTACCATAGTGGTTGTACGTCTTGCAACAGCCGTAACAACATCATCTGGCAATGTGGTGTAATACGCAACGCTTCATTTCTTGTGACACCGGATGTGACTTGAGAAAACTTCACAAGTCTGTCAGGTAGATGTATTACAGGTAGATAATTACAGGTAGAGGCCAAATGGGGTCATTCTACAGGTAATAATTACGAGTAACAATTAAATATCACGGAGACATTAATTAAAGGTACTAATTACAGGTAAAATAATTCATGTGTCCACCCTAATGCTACCTGGTGAGTTAGGGAGGTTAATCTCCAGGTGAAATATGCTGGGGGGGGGGGGGCCTAATCTTCGGGTGAGAATCAAAACAATCTCACAAGCCAAGTACCAAGCTTAATCTTGTTCGTGTCCTCTTACTGGGATGACCTGACCCTGTGTGAGGATGTGACCTGACCCTGTGTGAGGATGTGACCTGGGGTTAAACTGGGATTCCTCCTTCAAATTGTGATCACTGTCTTACTGAATTACGTGAATGAGATGAAGATTATTGACCTCTTGTTTACGAAGGGGGAGTAGTCATAAGTCTCACGGCCACAGTAGGGTGATTAAAACTCCCCCCTAGAAGGAACGACTCCTACCTACGGGGGAAGGGGGAGAAGTGTTTTAAAAATACCACTGTCATAATACCCTGACTGGGGTGTGACCTGACCTGACTTGACATATCATTAGGGACACTTTGAACCAACTAATGTGCCTACCAAACATAATTACACAATATTGACCTAATTTTTTGTCACCTTTCCTCCTCCCCCCTTTTTGACGAACGTACATCCTGACCTTGGTAGGACGAGTCTAAAAAGGTCAATGACGCAACAACCAGGATATGGAGAAGGGAAACCCCGGAGTGGTAACTAAGACGTGTCATACTCGTGTTTCGTCCCGCCAGAGGAATATTCTGTACATTGAAGTACATTCAAATCGCACGCCATTCAACTCGCGCGCGGCACCGAACACGGGACACCGCCCGCTCCCGCAACCTCTTACACACACACACGCGCATAGCTCTCCCTCACTCAGTCAGTCTCGCTGTAACCACACTTGTGTTGACATCAGCTTTGTAGTTGTAAAAATATTACATTTCCATGAATGTATTATATCAAGCACAGTATGAATAGAATATCACTAATATAAGAGTATTTTAACCGAAAACTACTGATAAAACGAGTAACATCTCTTGAACATTGGAAGGTTAGGTAAAGTCTCTTGTTTTCGTCATGTATTTCATCCTAATTTACAGTGAAATACATCACGTTTCAGCAAAACTACCATTTATTTCTGAGAATATGGAAATGTAATATTTTGCTGAAATGACGTACGTATTACAGTGGAAAGTGATGAAAGCAATGACTTTTTTTTTTTTTTTTTTTTATCCTCTTCGCCACTGATCGGCTTGTTAGCCGCTTGGGCGATCGGTCACGTCTCTTTTCCTTTATATTCTTCACCAAAAGGTCGGCTCGCTAGCCGCCCGGGCGATCGGTCACGTCTGTCACGCACTGTTGGCAAATACTGGGCATGCACCGGCTCCTGAATGTACCTGAACCCGCTCCAGTGTTGGTCAAGTCTTCTCTTGAAAGAGCTCACACTCGGTGCCGTCACAACACTCTCTGGTAGATTGTTCCAAGAGTTTACAACCCTCACTCCGAAAAAGTTTGCCCTCACGGTTTTCTGGACTTGCGGCTTCTTCAATCTTGAGCTGTGACCCCTTGTGGGGCGAGCGTCCGCCAGCTCCAAGTAAGGACACTCAACCTAGTAGTGCCCCCTGAGATGCTTATAAACCTCAACTAGGTCCCCCCTTGCCTGTCTGTAGTATAAGCTAGGCAAGTTCAGGCGCTCCAATCTCTCAGGGTAGCTGAGGTGCCGAAGTGCAGGCACCAGTTTGGTGGCCCTCCTTTGAACATTTTCAACCAACTGACAGTCCCTAGCATATCTCGGGGACCAGATGGGGTGACAGTACTCCAGATGGGGAAGCACTTCACTCCTGAAGATCGTCACGAGGGACGGACCGTCTAGATATCTGAACGACCTTCTTATAAGACCCAATAATTTATTTGCCTGATTTACCTTCTTCTCACAATGGCCCGAGAACTTCAGCTCATTGTCAACATACACACCTAGGTCCTTCTCACACACAGTCTCAACTAGTACATTTTCTTCATCCCGTTGGGACATATGGTACGCCTCCTTACCGTTGGTACGCCCCAGGTGCATCCTCTTACACTTCGTGACATTGAATCTCAGCAGCCATTCCTTCGACCATTCCTGGAGCCCACAGAGGTCCTTCTGCAGCTCTTCACAGTCCGCTTGGTTCTTAATTTCCCGAAATAACTTGGCGTCATCGGCAAACATTTGTATGGAGGAGTGTACAACGTCAGGCATATCATTTATGAAACAAACAAACAACAGCGGGCCCAATACACTACCCTGCGGTACCCCACTTGTTACAGGTACAGATGACGATTTCGTGCCATTAATCACCACACATTGCTTGCGGTCATGTAGAAAGTCTTCTATCCACGCTAGGACATTTCCCCGAATTCCGTACCCTTCCAGTTTGATTTTCAGCCTTTCGTGGGGTACACTGTCGAAAGCCTTGGCAAAATCTAGGTAAATATTGTCGATATTACCACCCCGTTCTAGAATATGGGTCCAAATATCCAATACCTTGAGCAATTGTGTCAAGCAAGAGCGCCCCGGCATAAAACCGTGTTGGCAATCTTTTACAAGGTTGTTTCGTAGTAGATGTTCCATCGCTGCATCTCTGATAATACTCTCAAGTACTTTACATATTATGCTGGTCAGGCTCACCGGTCTATAGTTGTTCGTGGAGTGACTATCGCCCTTCTTGAAGATAGGACTCACATAAGCCACTTTCCATTCACTGGGGACCATTTGTTCATCCAGGCATTTACAAAACAGAATCTTCAGGGGCTCTGCAAGCTCGTTGCACAGCTCCCTTAGCACTCTAGGATGCACCATGTCAGGTCCAGGACTCTTATGGACCTTTAGCCTGGACAGTTTATTTCTAATACCCTCTTCTGTGAACACAATGTGGGTCAGTGCTGTGTCGAACCGTCTGTCCTCAAACGCAGGAAGGTTAGTTGCATCCTCTCTTGTGAACACTGAGGAAAAGAAGCTGTTCAATGCCTCAGCTTTATCCTGGTCAGAATCTGCATAACTACCATCTTCAAGCCTCAGGTCTGATACTCCTACTGGCATTTTCAATTTCGACTTTGCATAGCGGTAAAACGCCTTTGGGTTTGACTTGACCTCGCGTGCAACCAGCCTTTGGAACTCCTTTTCAGCCCTCCTACACTCTATCTTTGCTTGGTTTCTGGCTCTTGCATACATCCTCCTGTCTTGCTCATCGTTTGACCCAACCCACGTCTTGAATTTCTGGGTTTTCTTCTTAATTTTGTCGACCGCCGCATGGTTCATGTGTAGGGATCCCCTCGTATTCCTAGAAGCACTGGGTTTGGTCTTGGGTATATATTTATCGATGAAATGGGTCATTTTACTAGTTATGATATTCAGCGTAGTGTCTGCGTTCTTGTACCTTAATAAGTCAGGCCAGTTGATACCCCTCATCTCTTCCCTCATCCCATTGTAATTTCCCTTGTAATATTTGCACCTTGACCTGGCCTTATCTTGAACTAGGTAACAGTTAAATCTGAATGACAACACTGTATGGTGACTGGTGCCAACTGGGGCAAGGTGTTCCAGTTTGGCCACCATACCCTCCTCGTTTGTTATGATGAGGTCAAGTGGCTTGGGTGTTTGCTCCCCTCTGTAATGTGTCGGGCCCCTCACATGCTGGAACAGAAAATTATCTCTCAGAGTTTCTACAAAAAGAGTAGCAGGATTATTCAAGTCATTCGGGGTGGACTCGTTTCTCCAGTCGATGTCGCCATAGTTAAAGTCCCCCATGATAAGGAGGTGGCTGGGGTTGATCATCGCCGCATTGTTTATTAAGGTTCTTAAGTTCCTTTGATTTAGTGGGCCACAGTTCGGGGATCTGTAGATACACCCGACGATAAGTAAGTCCCCTCCCTCTAATTTAATTTTACACCACTTGGACTCTTCAAAAACATCCTCTCCCTGTACCCTCGCCTGACTGGCTCTAAGGCCTTGCCTAGCGTAGATAACCACACTCGTCCTGCAGGATTCTTGAGTTAGGTTCGTAAATGAGTCATCCAGCAATACTGAACTCACATTCCTCTGGGTCGATTCTCCTGTTCTTGTACAACAGTTCTACAACTCCTACAAAAGAATTTTCTGTAATCGCTTTTCAAATGGTTTTCAGTTAAAAAACTATTGTATTACAATAATATTCTATCCTATTTCACTTGTGCTGCAACAGTTTTTTAACTGAAAACCATTTGAAAAGCGATTACAGTAACATCTTTTGAGCGAAAGAAAGCGAGTCATTGCTTTCGTCACGATTTTGTCCCACATTCCACTGTAATACTTACGTCATTTCAGCAAAAATATTTAATTATTGTGAATGTAGTATACCAAGCACAGTATGAATATAATATCATTGTAATATAACAGTATTTTAACCGAAAACTATTAAAAAAACGAGTAACATCTCTTGGACATTGGAAGGTTAGGTGAAGTCTTTTGTTTTCCTCGTGTATTTTATCCTATTTTACATTGAAATACATCACGTTTCAGCAAAATTACTATTTATTTCTAAGAATATATTCATTCAGGCGCAGTTTAGGTAAAATATACGTGTGATGTAACATTTTTTTAATTGAAAACGATTCGAAAAACACGTACCCTCTAGCCCTGTTCATGGAGAGGACTGGGAGAAGCTGTGTGGTGCTGCAGACGATGGCAAGGAAAATGATTTGGATGGATTTTAATGAAAATATTCAGAAATATGGTATCGTAGTATTTATTCAAGTCAATTAGGATAGAATATTATTGTAATACAACAGTAGTGACGATGTGGAGGAGGCGGAGGGATAGAGCAGGGAGGAGGTGACTGGTGGGAGCAGGGACGAGTGGAGATGCCAGCCAGTACATTACGGGTGTATTAATTGTTTTTATAGCTATTTTTGCATTTTAATGTTAAATACTGTACATTACGTTTCAACAAAACTACCATTTATTTCTGAGAACATGGAAATGTAATATTTTTGCTGAAATGATGTACGTATTACAGTGGAAAGTGACGAAAGCAATGACTTTCGCTTTCTTTTGTTCAAAAGATGTTACCGTCATCGCTTTTCGAATGGTTTTCAGTTGTGGGATTATAAGGCTAATGATAGGATAAAATATTATTGTAATACAGTTCGAGTACAACAGTTTTTTTAACTGAAAACCATTCGAAAAGCGAATACGGTAAAACATTTTGAACAACGAAAGAAAGCGAAAGTCTTTCCTCATGATTTTATTACTTTTTACTTTTATCCTCTTCGCCACTGATCGGCTTGTTAGCCGCTTGGGCGATCGGTCACGTCTCTTTTCCTTTGCATTCTTCACCAAAAGGTCGGCTCGCTAACCGCCCGGGCGATCGGTCACGTCTCTGTCACGCACTGTTGGCAAATATTGGGCATGCACCGGCTCCTGAATGTACCTGAACCCGCTCCAGTGTTGGTCAAGTCTTCTCTTGAAAGAGCTCACACTCGGTGCCGTCACAACACTCTCTGGTAGATTGATCCAAGAGTTTACAACCCTCACTCCGAAAAAGTTTGCCCTCACGGTTTTCTGGACTTGCGGCTTCTTCAATCTTGAGCTGTGACCCCTTGTGGGGCGAGCGTCCGCCAGCTCCAAGTAAGGACACTCAACTGAGTAGTGCCCCCTGAGATGCTTATAAACCTCAACTAGGTCCCCCCTTGCCCGTCTGTAGTATAAGCTAGGCAAGTTCAGGCGCTCCAATCTCTCAGGGTAGCTGAGGTGCCGAAGTGCAGGCACCAGTTTGGTGGCCCTCCTTTGAACATTTTCAACCAACTGACAGTCCCTAGCATATCTCGGGGACCAGATGGGGTGACAGTACTCCAGATGGGGAAGCACTTAACTCCTGAAGATCGTCACGAGGGACGGACCGTCTAGATATCTGAACGACCTTCTTATAAGACCCAATAATTTATTTGCCTGATTTACCTTCTTCTCACAATGGCCCGAGAACTTCAGCTCATTGTCAACATACACACCTAGGTCCTTCTCACACACAGTCTCAACTAGTACATTTTCTTCATCCCGTTGGGACATATGGTACGCCTCCTTACCGTTGGTACGCCCCAGGTGCATCCTCTTACACTTCCCACTATAATATGTACGTCATTCCAGCAAAAATATTACATTTCCATATTTATTTCCAAGAATATATTCATTCAGTCACAGTTAAGGTAAAATATACTTGTGATGTAATTTTAATGAAAATCCAGTATCGTAGTTTTCTCTTGTTTCGAATTTACTTTTTTTAATTTTACTTTTATCCTCTTCGCCACTGATCGGCTTGTTAGCCGCTTGGGCGATCGGTCACGTCTCTTTTCCTTTGTATTCTTCACCAAAAGGTCGGCTCGCTAGCCGCCCGGGCGATCGGTAACTTTAATAAATGAATACTTTGTTTTACATCATCCTGTGCTACCATACCATGGATTTGGCTACTTTGGGCTCGCAAGAGATCTGCCCTGGCAACTGTACTGACACTCACAGCGGGTGGTGTGTTGGTGCATCGTTTCCATTGTTTACTGGTAGTTACTGGTAAATATTTTTCAACCTAATGAAAGTATTACCCGTTTAGAGGTCGACCCCCAATTTTTGCCAAATAATTTGGTCTTAAAAACTCGAACTACACACAAGTATATACGGTAAATAAGGACATGGGGGGCCAGGGATTTTTTAGGGGGGGGGGGCAGCAATAGTACACGGATTTTTAATATTCACGGGTATCTCTGTTACCTAACCCCCGCGAATATTAAGGGCCGACTGTACTGTATGAAGATTTGTATAGACAGACAGACAAGGGTATATGGCTCTTCCATAATGGTGGCGGGGCATAAAAGTACGTACGATGTGCTGTCTATCGTCGAGGATCTCTCTCAGACCACCACCACCACCACCAGGAGGTCCCGGCCACCACCTGGCCTCCACCTGGTTGTTGCCGCCTGAAGAGTGTTTGGACAAGAGATCTCCTGACGGCCGCCCGGGATTAAAGCCTTGAGTAGTTTGGTGATGAGATTGACGCCACAAGACGTGTGTGATGAAGGCTTCCTATATGGTTACGTTAGGTTACATGACGTTAGGTTAGGTTTAAAGCTACTAGGCTGACTTAGACATGTATAATGATTGCTTCCTACATGGTTTATATCCTCCAGCCAGACGAAGACAGAAACAATATGAATCGTAAAGATAAATCAGAGAAATTGAAGAAGAATAAACATTGAAATAAAAAAATAAATACAATACAGTGACCCCTCCGTTAACGAACTCAATCTGTTCCAGAAGGTCGTTCCTTAACCGAAAAGTTCGTTAACCGAAACCAATGTTTCAATGGGTTTTGGGGTAATTGGTTCCAGCTCACCGAAAATTTCCTAAATTCAACAAAAATGGTAGAAAAGTTCACTTACTTTGAGGTGTGTACGTAGAAGGCTCCTGGATGATGATGGGATTTAGAATGGGGGTGGAGGAGAAGGAAGAAGAGAAGGCATTGGGGTGGAAGAAGTCACCCCATGGCGCCATTTCACCCATAAAATTTTAGCTCTCTTGGTGTAATTCAAGATTATTTTCTTTAAATCAACACTGCACTGCATTATATATTGTCAATATGTAAAATATATTTCAAAATGACCAATAATTTGCTTGGAAACACAGAAAAAAAGCGTTTATAGTTGAAGAGCGTCTCGAGCAAGATGTTACCTCCAGTGGAAACAGAGAGACTAACTCCTGTTTGCTGTGTTAAGAGGCTGGATGCCATGCATTAAACTAGTCACTTTACCTTCAATTATGTTCAATAATTGTTAAAATGACTACAAAATTGAATATTAAACTTTTAAAATTATTGAATAGTATGAATTTCTTGATATTTACTAAAATAGTAAGGAATTTAAGCCCTAGTACCGATTAATGTATTGGCGGACTGATACTAAAGCTGGTTGCCCGGTCAGTGCAAGCGAAAACATGTTGTGGTATGTTCGTAAGAACTTCGTTAACCGAATTGAAGATCCTTATGGAAGGCAGTTCGTAAATCGAAATTACGTTAACCGAGGTGTTCGTTAAACGAGGGGTCACTGTAGTAACGAATGACAAACCTCTCCTACACTACCTCCAACACACACACACACACATTCTCTCCCTACCTGTCTATCTCCTTTTCCTACTTACCTGTCTCACTCTCTCTCCTCCTTTGTTCCTCTTCCATCTATTCCTGGTTAACTCTCTCTTTCTCTCTCTCGCTCTCCCTTTAACTATCTTTTTCTGTATCTCTCCTCCTCACACACTAAAAAATAACAATATGGCGTCAGAATCACGTTGAAACTGTACCTTTAATCACCTGCCTCCTGTAATCACCTGAGTAAGATAACAGGATATAGCACTAACGATCCCAACTACCTCGTTAAGGAAACAGCTAGCATTAAGACAATAGTACTAATAATCTGTGGTTATTTACAAATCAATTGGGGAGTTTGTCTGTCTGTCTGTCTGTCTGCTCCCATGACCCAGGAGACGGGGCGGCGGCCTTCGGGGGACCGCCAGGGGAACAAGAAACCCTCCGGCACCTCCGCCCCCTCCGGCACCAGTGGCCTGCCTAGTCCCGTCGTGTGTGGTGACGAGCCCAGCTTCGTCGCCCTCTTCCACAACGGCAGCTCCAAGCGCCTTGCCGACGGCTACGACAACAACACCCTCAAGTGTAACGGTACGGCCAGACAGCAGGAGAACGGCGGCGGTCGCCTGGGCCTGGTGAACGGTCGTCGGATTCCGAGGACTCTGGCGCCACTTCGGGTGCCACGAGCCGGAAGGAGGCAAGTCCCGGCTACGAGGAGAGTTCTGGGTCCGAGCAGAGCAGCAACCCGCCGCTGTCAGAGGATACCCGGAGTGATGATGACATAGACCCAGCTCCCGCCCCGAGAAGAATCAGGGCGTCTCTCCCCAGATCACAGACGACGCCCGTCTTGAACGGTGACCACACCCTGGATGACACCCTCAGGCCGCTGACCGACTATGGGTAAGATTAGTGAAAACACAAGGTTCGACAACGGCTTGAACCGCATCCGCGCGGCACACGAGATTAACGTTAGCAAACTGGCTTACCTGGAAGCTTTGTTTCAGCGCGCCAAGCTGGAAGAAATACGACTAAAAAGTCTGACATCGGACAGTCGTACTAGTGAAAAACGGACACACAAGTCATTGAGCTTACAGAGCCCGGAGAGTGGCTACAAGTTGTTGCCGTCGTCAATATTGGACTACGGGCTTAGGAGCTACTCGTCCTCCAACATCTCTGCTAATGTCGGTAACAGCACTTGCGGATCAACATTACTGGATGGCCAGGCGCTACTAAGAACCATAGAGAACCGTCTCCAGCACGCTAGACCACAAGACAAGAACAGTGGACGGACGCTGTACCAGTGTGGGGGCAGCAGCAGTGTGGGCAGCCTCAGTCGCTTGACGGGACTCAGCCCTGCCACCAGCGGGACCTCCACACCTGCTAGGTTTGTGTCTCCCTCACGGAGTGACGGTTACGCTGTCTCGAGGGGGTCCTCTGCCACCACTCCCAACAGTACCCCCGCCACCACCCCCGGGGGTACGCCCAGATGGTCTTGGGCGTCCCAGCGGCCACGCTAGCCAAAGGTCGCTGCCTCATAGCTACCGCAGCCGCTCGACCTACAGCTCTCCTGCTGTAATTTATTAATTGTTAACAATATATTCATCCCACTTGAGCCAAAGCCATTCAGTGGTGTGTGGACAAGTTATCAAATGACCAAGATTTAAGAAGTAAATGGAATTAGCTATTGTAAATAAGTAGCGCAGTAATTTAACCGTAAAAAGATTTTCAAAATAAAATTGTTTGAGATATAAGACATCAAGCTAAATTTATTGTTTTTCAGTTTTTTGTTAGGTGACACTGACACCATAGGAGTGAGACATGAATGTGAACAAACCTGTTGCAGTGCTGCTCCAAAATATGGGCCTGGGCACTGTAATAACACAGTTAATGATTCCCTCATTTCTGCAAAACAAATAAAAACAACTATTTAACTTCTTTTATATAAGATAGATACTAATGTTAGATTAGAACAAATGCCAGTAGATATGATGTTTTTATCAAAATGTTATACTGTTTGTAATTTAAATACAGTAATTAGCTAGATACATCAAACAAGCCATTATATTACCTTATATTAGTCCAACCATCACATAGTATTGCCACACTAGAAGCTGCTGCTACTTGTTCTTTAGCTGTTGTAACAGTTTCCTCATATACTCTCAAGAAGAGAGTTTGACATCGTCACGGTTAGGAAGTTTAAAAGCTGGCTGCAATGTTTCAAAAAAAAATTTCCAGTGGGTGTTCAACCATTCTTAATGAACATCCTGTTCCATAAACAGCGCGAGCTACTTCAAGTTGAGACTGATCCTGTAACAGAAAATAAATATTAGAGGATAGTTTCAAGTTATTTAGATTTATACAAGTTGGATCAAATTCTAGACATTTAAAGCTGTGAAACTGTAACTCATTTTTTCAAAATCCATAAATTATACAAGAATGATATTAACGGCATTATTTTATAATGCTCGCGATCTGTTCTTTCGTCATCTGATCCTTGTATATGTAAGAACTAATTTTGTTCTTCTGGGGTGTCGCTGTAAACAGGGATTTTCTCTTTACTTGTGAGGAGGAACTTGGTCTTGAAGGAGGATCATCTGGTGTTGTTGGTCTACTTGAGGTGGGTGTTGTCGCTCTGTATGTAGATGTTGGTGTAGTTCGAAAATATGAACTAACAGGTGGATGGTCCTTCTCTGCACACTCCAAAACACTACAAGTTGGTTTAGGTGACTTAGCAGGTATTTTGACATCTATTGCTTTTGGTGAGTCAGGTGACTCACAAATAGTTTCCTCATCAGAATCACCTTCCTCTGTCTTTTTTTCAGTATTTAAATACAGTCAACCCTCACTTTACGCGGTTAATGTAACCCACAGGGTCCCGCGGAAAGTGAGGAACGCGTAAAGTGAATAACATAACATATGGGATTAATTGAAATAGAGTCCGGGCCGACCCCCAAACTCCACTTTTTGACGACACACAACTATGTTGCAGTAAAAATTTTATCTTAACTTTATGATGGTATGAAAAAACAAGTAATATAGAAGAGGTTAGGTTAGGAAAAATAAAGGTTAACATAGGAAAAATAAAGGTTAGGCTAGGAAAACTAAAAGCTAGGTGGAACACTTACGTTAGTAGAAGAGATGGGTCGGCGTACGGGGATGGAGGCTGGTTCCGAGGCAGAGGGCAGGCTATTGGCCCTCAGGTGAATCACCATTACTAGGTGCATCACCATCACTGTCACTTACAGTTGTCAGGGCTTCCCTGACAAATCCCTCAGTCATCTTCACTGTCACTATCACTGGCTTGGGCTGGCTGTGGTGGGTTGCGGGCGAAGAAATCTGTTATGCTTTGCTGACGGCTGGTGTTGATGTTGTCGTGATACACCTTGATGTAGGGCTCCATAGTCTGCGACAGCTGGGTAGTGAAGATTTCATACCTGTTTGCGTCAGGGTCGTCGGAAAGGAGGAGCTTGGCTTTCTCGATACACTCGATGGCATTCCTAACATTACTATGGGATAAGTGTTGTTGTTCTTGGGATGACGCACCACCTGCCTCTTTACTGACGTCGTCATCATCATGTAACATCTCCTCGGTAGTCACATCAGGTTCCATTATCACCTCCATGATGTCGTCGTTGGTGGTCTCGGGGAAGCCTGGAACTGTAAAACACTGCGCAGCTTCTCTGGCAAGGTCCACTGCTACTGCAACAGTCTGAACCTCACCAGTCACAGATTAACTCCTCCTCTCACCTGGTATTCCATGCAACACATGTCTCCATGCGTGACGAATTGTAGCAATAGACAGCTGATCCCATGGCTCCACCAAGAAGTCCTCAGCTTTCTTGATGTTAAATACTCTCCAGAATTGTTTGAACAGTATTTTTTGCTGTGCCAACTGTTGATCCTCATCTTCTTCGCTCTTGCTATCGGTGGTGGTGTCATTCAGGTTACGCAACTCTTCCCTGGTGTTGGTGTAGTCGTTCAGGAGTTTGAATTTTTTCGTAGAGAATGCAGCTTTTACATTACAGATTAACTCTTGGTCCATGGGCTGTAATATAGACGTAGTGTTGGGAGGAAGGAAGACCACTTTTACGTTGGGGTGACGATCTAACAGTAGGGGCGGGTGTCCTGGTGCGTTGTCCAGCAGCAACAAAATCTTGAATGGCATATTCTGTCGCTCACAGAATTTCTTTAC
This sequence comes from Homarus gammarus, assembly GCA_958450375.1. Taxonomy (NCBI): domain Eukaryota; kingdom Metazoa; phylum Arthropoda; class Malacostraca; order Decapoda; family Nephropidae; genus Homarus; species Homarus gammarus. Next base: position 37,010 of record CAUDMG010002273.1, on the reverse strand, counting down.
ATCGGGAACAAAACAGTCATCAAACCAGGAGAGGGACAGTGTAGAGAACATCCACGCCTTACTTGGGGTCAGCCAGTGGACATTTAGCTTGGTCATGTCCATGGTTTTGTAGGCGTGCGGTTTGCGTTCCTTCTGCATCTTCCGGCCCCGAATCTTGCTGGCATTCTTTACAACGAAGGACTTGGAAGGTAGCTTTTTCCAGAAAAGACCAGATTCGTCCATGTTAAACACCTGGTCATCACTGTACTGTCCTTCCTCCATAATCTCGCGTAAAAACGGAGGAAATTCCCTAGCCGCAGCACGGTCAGCACTCGCTTCTTCACCACCAATGTTTTTATTGGTGATCTTGTTCTGGATCTTAAACCTCTGTAACCACCCAGAGGAAGCAGTAAAGGGTTTGGGCTCTGAAGTTCCCATCTTTCGTGCCACTGCCATGTACGGTTCACGTGCGTAGTCCTTAACAGAGCGCGTGTCGACCGCCATGTTCCGTCGCGCCTGACGCACCAAGTACCTCACAAGTAATTTTTCTGTCTTGAGAAGCACCTGGTTGTGAAAATACTTGATCATAGAAGCACCTGTAGACTTTGTGATCTTCATGTGCTCCTTTATCTTGGCTGCATCCTTCTTTATTGTTCGAATCGTAGATTCATTCACACCATGCTGGCGCGCCAAATCAACCTGCCTTGTTCCTTTCTCCAACTCTTGGATGATGGTATACTTCACCTCGTAGCTTAAGGAACGTCGTGTCTTCTTTGGCTTAGTGCCGCTGGGTCCAGGTAAGGAAAGGTTTCTCTCTGGGGGCGGTGTCCGGCGGAAGCCATTTTACAGAACAATGGATACACGTTTACACGGTCTGGCGTGGAGGGATGAAACTGGCGCGGCTAGGTCAAGCATCGTCTTTCCTCTCTCTCTCCCCCCCCCCCCCCCCCCCCTGGTGGACACGTCATAATACTTTAAGCCAATTACAGCTAGCAGCAGAGGGGGGTAGGGATGCATGGCCAATCACAGTCCAATACGTCATATGACGTCAGTGATAACGCAACAAAGACACACACTGCGCAACCTTACCGCGCGGCTTGCCTAGGAGGAGGGAAGGAGAGGCGAGAGCACAGGCAGGCAGGCGGGTAGGGCGAATCTAAAAATAGCGTCGTGCCAAACACTCTCCGCGTAATGGGGTTCACGCACCGCGTAATGTGAGCACGTTAGGTTCTGGCAGGGCACCGCGTTAACGTGGAAACGCGGAATGTGGGACCGCATAAAGCAAGGGTTGACTGTATTTCAGTTTAATGTTATCACCACATTTATTTTAATTTTTCAATATGTTTGGCCATTCGTGTGCCATTTTTTGCCAAAATTAGGTTGCAAAAATTGCATTTTACCTTGGAGTTTTGAGTCCCCTGAGATATTTTTAAAAAGACTGGCCACAGCACTCTTCTTTCTTCCAGGCATGTTTTCAATAAATTCTTATTTTCCAAATAATATAGCTACTGCTGAATGAGACAATATAAGGTTAAATATAACACTAGAAAATACAATGCCAAGCCTATATATAGATTATTCCATGGGTGGAGCAAGATGACAAAAAAAGAATATGATTTGATAATTTGAAACAAAGTTAATATCATTGGACAACTTGACAATTATTAGAAATATTATTACCTTATTGGACATAGGCCTACATGTGGGTGGAGCAAATGATATGATTGGTTGAGGTAATAGCCTACTATATGACCAAAGAAAACCCAAACAGAACTTTGAGATTTCACACATTATAAATATGTTAGAACTGTTATTTCAAAACAAATGCAAAGTTATGAATTTATTAAAATTTGTAAATATTTCAAGTTACATTTAATTGTTTGAATTTTAAACTAAATAATTTATGATGAATTTACTTAAAAAGCAAATGAGTTTCAAATTTAAAATAAGTAGCTACTCTATATTCAAAATTTAGATCTTGTATAGCTAAGTTTAATGAAGGCCAAAACTTATGGAAAATAGAAACATTGACCTGGTCTGCTCTGTGCTGGTGGACCATAGGCCCAATAAAATTTAATTGGATTTTTATGACCTGCAGATCTAGGTCATAGGCGGTATAGGTCCAATAAACATTAGCTAATGTGTTTTTTATGACCTAGAGATGTAAAGATATCTAGGTCATAGGCGGTATAGGTCCAATAAACATTAGCTAATGTGTTTTTATGACCTAGAGATGTAAAGATATCTAGGCCATAGGTGGTATAGGTCCAATAAACATTAGCTAATGTGTTTTTATGACCTGCAGGTGGGAAGATATAAACAGTGGCGAAGCTGGAGTGTGTGCCGCCCGGGGCGGCCCTTGAGTTTGCCCCCCGTGCCCCCACAAAAAATTCATATTGCACAGTGACTCACTCTTATTTATATATATATATATATATATATATATATATATATATATATATATATATATATATAATATATATATATATATATATATATATTGAATAGTTTGTGTACCATTACAATATTACTGTGCTTTCACATATTCAAATATAGTATGCTTTAAATACACCCCAGACATACTTAAACTTTATAAGTAACAGTTAAACAAAAAGCAAAAACGACATATAGGATAGGGAAAAAAGTAAAAAAAGTGTAAAAAATTAGGACCATCTTTATTTCTGAAATGAAAACTACAACTTTCTACAAACTAACTTTTCTTGTTTTTTTGTTGGCAAATTCTTCAATGACATTGTCAAAAACTATTTCATCTGTCAATTGTCGCTCTATAGACAGTATGGCAAGATTTCTCAACCGCAAGGTGCTCATAGTAGATCTTAAGTAATTCTTGATCAGTTTTAGTTTCGAAAAACTCCTCTCACAGGTAGCAACACCAACAACAATTGTGAGGAAAATCCTCAGCATTATTACTATATTTGGAACCGAGTTCCCAAGGTTATACTTTTGAATAAACTGCAAAAGTTCAAGGGGGCCTTCTTTCCACGTCTGGGTGGCTTTCGTCTGGGGGGCTTTTGTCGGGGGGGCTTTTGTCTGTACCCCAGTGAGGATAGTGTCTTAGTATAAAAGCGCAATGCTGTGAAACAAAATCTTAATATTTAATCTCAGTACCGCAGCAAAAGTCACATCAATATTTTTTAACCAATACTTTAATATTTCTTACCTTATAGTATTATGTCTTCCAACGAAGTAAATAACTGGATCGAAAACACAAGAGAACTTAAAAGTCGTCGAGCCTCCCCTCGTCTTGTCACGATGGAGACTTGTGCAGAACTGAAGTGAATTGCTTGTAACTGGTGGATTGGTCTGCTGTACATGAACTGATATGACCCGAGACTGCATGGTTTTGCAGCTACTGGAGACGTTAATCCTTCCCTTTGTATCGGTGGCAAGTTAATCCTCGTCGTGTCTGACCTAACACCTGACCCACACCACATGAGCTCACTGGCGTACTTGTTTGAAGTTGTTCCTTAATCCTCAACAGGTTACAGGTTGTGTGTGTGGCCGGGGGCGGGGGGGGGGGGGGCATAGCAAGGGTGTAGCTCATGACGTGGCCGTGATGATGTGGGTCAGGTGCTAGGTCAGACACGACAAGGATTAACTTGCCGCCGATACAAAGGGATGGATTAACGTCTCCAGTAGCTGCAGATATGGGTGATGAGCAGACCCAAAAGTGCCCCCCCCCCCAGCTACGCTAGTGGGTATAAACCTTACTGGCCTTTTTATGGCATGCAGACAGAAAGCTACCTTAGGTGACAATAAATGTATTAAGAATTATTTCTTTAAGGTCTCCCCTCAGGTGACTCCTGTACCCAAAGGCATGTAAGCTAGCTAATGTCACCCTACTGTATAACTTTACATAATAGGCTAGTAGTTATGAAAGGAATATAAATATGCTTTATTTGTAAAAACGTTATACATTTTGCAAATTGTTTACAATTTTCCTTAATGCTAATCTTAACCTCAATTATTATTAGCCCTATATCTAACTTAAATTATTAATTAACTATAATTTACTACTGTAGCTATAATATATGCACAAATATAGTAATGCCTCTTTGATAGTACAGTATAAGCATACAAATTAATTGCAATATTTAAAAACTTAAGAATAAAAGTACAGATAGTTTATAATGATAATACAATATGATAACTATGGGTGGTTAAGTTAAATGTTTATTGATATAAATGTGAATTTTGTAAAAAAAATATTATAAATGTTTGTAAATATGTTTTCTGGAATGGGATGCAATCTAGAAACTATGCTTCTAGAGGTTGCTGGGGCATGCTTGACATGTTTATAGTTCAATTAGTAGATAATAAACCGTTTACCTTGAATAAATAATTTCCATTTCATTTAAAACACAATAAATGAAAAATAAAACACAAATTTGCAAAAAACCTGTTCTGTTAAGCAGTTTTTTTTTTTTTTTTTTTTTTTTTTTTTTTTTTTGCAATCAAGAAATTATGCTTCTATAGCTATCTGGGGCATTATTAACATGTTTATATAGTTAAATTAGTAGATAATGAACTCTTTAACTATGAATAAATAACTAACATTTCATTTAAAACACAATAAATGCTAAATAAAACACAAATTTGCAAAAGTGATTTTCTTGGCCCCGGTTTTTTTTTTTTTTTGCAAAGTTTTTTTAAAAGATCCGTTTTTTTGAGTAGCAACTCGATTTATGAAACAAACAAACAGCGACCCCACACACTGCCCTGTGGTACCCCGCTTGTGACGGGTACAGATGATGATTTCGTGCCATTAATCACCACACACTGCTTGTGGTCGTGTAGAAAGTCTTCTATCCACTCTAGGACATTTCTCCGAATTCTGTACCCTTCCAGTTTGATTTTCAGCCTTTCATGAGGTACACTGTCCAAAGCCTTGGCAAAATCTAGGTAAATATTGTCGATATTACCACCCCGTTCCAGAATATGGGTCCAAATATCCAATACCTTGAGCAATTGTGTTAAGCAGGAGCGTCCCGGCATAAAACCATGTTGGCAATACTTTACAAGGTTGTTTCGTGGAGTGACGATCGTCCTTCTTGAAGATAGGACTCACATAAGCCACTTTCCATTCACTGGGGACCATTTGTTCATCCAGGTGTTTACAAAACAGGATCTTCGGGGGCTCTGCAAACTCGTTGCACAACTCTCTTAGCACTCTAGGATGTACTGTAGGGTTTTGTGATATTATGTTGTCTAACACTCAGGATGGATGGATGGAAACTCTAGGTGGTGGTTTTCTTATATAGAATATCTTATATACAAGACAGTCTGGTGCTGGAGATGCCGTGTGGTGAGAAGCTTGGTCAAGAGACACGTTCAGTGAGTAGCGTGCTTGAGGAGGTATCTGTGCAGGAGTTTCGTTGGAGGAGATGTTTCGTGTTGCTGTCCTCCAGGTTGAATGAGACCTGGACAGCGAGGAGCTTGCTTGGAGGAGGTGTTGCGTGTTCAGGAACGTAGGGCAGAATGAATCTCGATGGAGAGAGTGCGAGCCTCTATACACAGCTGCCGGAAGTAAACCTGTGGGAACTTGCTGGTTTCTTGACTCCGTTGCTAGGGTACACGTATCAGCTGGTGACCCCTGCAGCTCGCTGGTTGCTAGGATACTGTTGCATTGGAATGGGGATACACAGTTGTAGGGGAGAGATCCACTACAGTACCATGTCAGGGCCGGGACTCTTAGGACCTTTAGCCCGGCCAGTTTATTTCTAATACCCTCCTGAATGACAACACTATATGGTGACTGGTGCCAACTGGTGCAAGGTGTTCCAGTTTGGCCACCATTCCCTCCTCGATTGTTATGATGAGGTTAAGTGGCTTGGGTGTTTGCTCCCCTTTGTAATGTGTCGGGTCTCTAACATGTTGGAACAGAAAATTATCTCTTGAGTTTCTACAATAAGAGTAGCAGGGTTATTCAAGTCATTCGGGGTGGACTCGTTTCTCCAGTCGATGTCGCCATAGTTAAAGTCCCCCATGATAGAAGGTGGCTAGGGTTGAGCATCGCCGCGTTGTTTATCAAGGTTCTTAAGTTCCTTTGATTTAGCGGGCCACAGTTTGGGGATCTGTAGATACACCCAATGATAAGTAAGTCCCCTCCCTTTAATTTAATTACACCACTTGGACTCTTCAAAAACATCCTCTCCCTGTACCTTCGCCTGGCTGGCTCTAAGGTGTTGCCTAGCGTAGCTAACCACACCCCTCTTGCAAGTTTCTTGAGAAAGGTTCGTAAATGAGTCATATCCAGCAATACTGAACTCTCATTCCTCTGGGTCCATTCTCCTGTTCTTGTATAACAGTTCTACAACACCTACAATATCTGGTTGGTGTACTCTTAGTAGTGTTTCAAACTCCTCTCTCTTATCAAGGAACGTGTCAGTATTAGTGTACATGACATTCAAGGCAGAATTTGCTCTCGGTAACGTCTCTGCTCTTTGTAATAAACCCGCCCCCCCCCCCCTCCCATTCTTATAAGCTGCAGCATTTGCTAAATACTCTGTATTTTGTAGGGTGTGGTTAGAAATGTCATTGTTTACACGGCGCTCTCCTCCTCCTGTCCGGTAGGCTGAGCTGGTGCCGCCTCCTGGGTGGGGGTTAGAGCATTGCCAGTCAACAGAAACCGAAGATTATCAAGGTAACGATAACACCGTCGACAATGGCCGAAGCAGGAAAGTGCATTTCAACCTCGAAAAGATTCAAAACTTTCTTGAGGAATACCACAGTAAATGACATTATATGCTTTAGCAATGATATCCATTAAAAATAAAATGACCACAGAAACAAAGGACTTTAATGAAAAAGTAACTCATCACTTTGCTACATCAAAGAGCCGTTGTCTAGAGTAGGGGTTCTCAACCGGGGGGGAATTTCTCCCCCTCAGGTTTTCAGGGGGGGGGGGGGGGGAACTGGTACTAATATGGAAAAAATAAAGGATTTTCAGTATTATATGCATATTATTTGGAATGCACTTTTTGAGGCAGACAATCTTGGAAAGGAGGGGGGAATGACATTCTGACATATGGTGAAAGGGGTGCATGGGGCAAACAAGGTTGAGAACCACTGGTCTAGAGATTATGTTCAAGTAATGTCCAGCTGGGCCCCAGAGTATTCACACTGTATCATTAGCCAACATGACCCTCAACTGTTGAGGCACTCAAAGGATGATAAAACATTTCCATTTACCATAATAGTAGTTTAGTCCTCCACCACAGTAACAGGTAAGCTAAAAAAAAAACTGGCCAAGGTTGTATATATTGTAGGTTAGGGGGAGTTTTTTTTTCTTCTAAAATCTGATTTTCATTTTTGCGAATTATCAGTTTGTAAAAATTAAAAAAATAATAATTTTTTGCAAAAACTGCTGATTTGCACAAGAAATGAAAGTAAAGTAAAAAAAAAAAGGCCTTTTTTTTCTTCTAAAAAACAGTTTTTGTGATGTAGTCCAGAATGTGACACCTAGCTTATACCTAGGTATGTAAATGCCTAGCATTAACTCGCCAGGTCAACATACAGGCAATTAAAACATCTAATAATTACTTATATCGTAATACAGTGGGGTATGCTATAACGAACGGATCCTACTATGAATATTCCTATAACGAACGGTTTTACCTATAAAGTTGAGAATGCTATAACGAACGCAACTCCTACAACGAACGCGGATGAATACGGGACTATTTCGCCTGGCGCATGAATATTGTTGTACCGCGACCCACAACAAGAGTGTCAGGCGCCATCTTTGTCTCATTGTGTAGCCAGTGCACCACTGTTATTGTTGAAATATCGTCTTTTGATGTGGAAATTCGCGTTATTTGTATAACTATTTTGTTATACAAGTATACAATTGTAACAATGAGTCGTCCAAAGCGAGTGAGAAAGCTAATAACCCTTGAAACTAAGAAAGAAATTATAAAGAAACGTGAGAATGGAAGAAGCATTGCGAAACTTAGTGATGAATATGGGATGGCTAAATCGACTATGTGTACGATTTTGAAGAATAAAGAGGAGTTAAAAACTGTGCAAGTGGCTAAGGGAATCTTTAGACTTAGCAAAGCAAAATGTAATGTGATTGAAGAGATGGAAAATTTACTCTTAGTGTGGATAAAGGAGAAAGAAATGGCAGGTGGTAACATTAGTGAAGCTATAATTTGTGAGAAGGCCAGACAATTATTTGAGGACCTTAAAGCCAAGACTCCCAGTGGAAGTGATAGTGATGTGCCAGTGTTTAGGGGTACCTGCATGCTGAATAACACTAAGGTAAGATAAAGTACTGTATTTTTTACATTTTCCACAGAATTTTTTCAGTGTTAAGTGGTTGTATTTGGGGGCCTGGAACGGATTAATCCTATGACGAACGAATGCTATAACGAACGAGGTTCTGGAACCAATTACGTTCGTTATAGCATACCCCACTGTATTAGGACGACACGTCGCTACTTGGCATTTAATTGCAGTTCTCAAAACCCCCTCCCGCACCCGTAATATTAGGACGACACGTTGCTACTTGGCATTTAATTGCAGTTCTCAAAACCCCCTCCCGCACCCTCCTGCACATGCACTGCTACTGTCATCTGTTGCCTTAGAGCGAGCAGTAAACAAATGTCAACTCTCGAGGGGTGGAGATGGGTGGGTTATCGGCGTCGCATTCTGGACTATATCACAAAAACTGTTCTTTAGAAAAAACGGCTTTTTGTTCAATCCAGAATGCGACGCCTAGCCTTGAATACCCGAGCAGGAGGTGGAGAGGGAGGTGACTTTGCATACAAGGCTCTGCTAGCTTAGGTCCAGAGTATGATTATAAACTGTTAGGAATATTTTCCAATATTAGGAACATTTACCGGAAGGTAAAATGTTAATTTACATATCTCAATGAGGATACTCACTTTATTCTGATGAGGAAGGAGGTCCTGGTTGTGGAGATGGACTAGGTGGGGGAGGGGACCCCAGCACCACCACATGTGAAGCATCTTTCTGAAATAGATGAAAATAGCTGTCTTGAAAAGTTTTTGAAGGTCTCCAAAACCCCAATTCTTTGATCTGACTGGCTCATATGCTGCAGAAAGGCCACAGACCCTGCATATTTCCTGGTGTCATATGCCAAAAATTTCATGCCAAGGTCTGTTTGACTCATTAACTGAGATAAATATTTTGTCATTTGACTTAAGACAATTTCTTACCATCCTGTGATGAGAATACATAGGGGCCTCGATTAGGGAATCTGGGTAACATACTTGAAGAATCTTAACTGGGCACAATATATGAGGAACCCTTGTTTTATCCATTAGCAGTTTTATCCCGATAGGTTGAGCTTGAAAATCCTCCCCCTTTTTTTTTTAGGATCTCCGTAGGAAAGAGTGACATCTTCCTCAGAAAATACCAATAATGATGGATTATTGGAAATTTAAATCAGTTCACTGATTTTCATACCTGTTGCTATTGCTAGAAGGAAGGCTGCCTTCTGGAGCAATCTGTCCTTGTTCAGATTTATATTGTAATTAGGCCCCATAAGAAATTTAGAAACTTTATCTAGAGACCAAGGTGGGATTCTCTTAGGCTGAGTGGGTCTCTGAATGAAAAAGGACGATCTGAGCATTTGATACATTCTGGGGTTCAAAGTAATATTAAAGCCCCACGCTGCTTTACAATATGCAATTGTCGATCCTTGAAGGCCTTTAACTCTTAACAGAAAATCTAAAAATTCTAACACCAGTATTTCCGACAATGTGATTGGAGTCGTTAATCTGGTAAATTATTGAAAAAGTTAACAAACTTTTTCATATGGCATAGAAACCTGGGGTCTATGACCTGCAATCACTTGGTTAACTATATTGGAATTACCCAAAAATCTATTTAAACATCTTTTGAGAAACTCCAAGTGTGAAGTGCCAAGGATATCTTCAACTGCGGGTGCAGTACCTGGTCTAGACATCCTTGTTTAGTGGATGTGGGCACCAGTCCAACAGATCCAGGCACCAAGGTTGTAGGATCCAATGTGGTGCAATTAAGTTTGAACCACTCTGGGCAACATTTTCACAGGTGGCAACAGATAGATTGAATTCTAACGGTTCCAATCTATGAGTAGAGCATTTCCTAAAAGATTCGATCATTCCAGAGATGCATAAGTTGGCATCTTGTGGTTTTTTTGTGAGGCAAAGAGATCTATTTTTGGAGTCCCAAACTTCCTCACTAGACTCTTGAACTCTGATACCTTTTGGGACCATTCTGTTTCCGTCGATACTGGCCTGAGACGGGACAACTCGTCTGCCCAATTGTTTTGTACTCCCGGTATGTTTGTGTCTGTCCCAAAGGGAGTTGCTTCACTTCCCTTGATGGAACTCTCCTTTTGAGGAATGGTATCCCCATCCTATCTCTAATGTGTCCATACAGACGACCAAGTCTGAGGGGAATCCCAGGGAGATGTGTTGAAGTTACAGTGTTCATTTTTGGTGGATATCAACGAAATATGATGCGAGAGGCTCAGACAATGACACAAACGATGTTGCTCTTTCCAGTATATTTTCGGGACCATCCGTAAAAAACAAAACAAACATAACCTGCGCATTCAAAGTGGCGCTTTATTCCACAACTAACACAAAACATAATAGAACATGTTCACATAAATATGGGGTAACCTAGTTTATATCTAACACCCCCTCTTAAACTCGGGTACACCTCTTATAATACCAAACTTCTTTAGATACTGGTTTAGTGAACATATCAGCAATGTTATTTTCTGATGGAACATACTGCAGATTAATAATACCATCTTCTACTTCTGATCTAATAAAATGGTACTTAATATCGATATGTTTCGACCTTTGATGATGTACTGTACAGGGTATTTAGCCAATGCAATAGCTCCCTGATTATCAGCATTCAATGTTACAGGTTCTCTATTAGAATTTTGCTTATCAGTTAACAACTGTCTTAAGAAATTAGCCTCTTGCATAGCTGCTGTTAAAGCCATATATTCAGCTTCACATGAGGACAATAATACAACATTCTGTTTCTTAGATTTCCAAGAAATCAATGGACCATCTTCATTTAATTGATACAGTCAGCTCTGCTATAACGCGATAGTTGTGTTCTTGTAAAACATCGTGTTATAGAAATTCGCGTAATAGAAATAACAGGGCTTATGGAGAAAATAGGGTTAGGTGCAGATTACTACTCGAAATCGAAAAAAATTTAGTAGTTAGCCTAACACAAAGGATAGCACAGTCTAAATAAATGTTACATTCATATCTAATAATGAAATCATACAGTAAATGTAACACTTTACCTTGAAAAAATATGAATATAACTTGATGGGGGAGAAGGGTGATTTTGAGGTAGATAACATCGAGCTTCTCTTCAAGGGTTATAGCCTTTCTTTTACTATCATCACTGGGAATGCGATCACCAAAACCCTTCTTGGAGATATTCTTCTTTACCATATTCTCAGTTGATATCACAAAATTGGAGAAATAGTATGCAAAAATCGCGTGACAGCAAACAAGCGTTCGCGTTATACAAATATCGTTCCTCTATTCATAAATCGCGTTAGAGCCAATTCGCGTTGTCAAAACATGCGTTATAGCAGAACTCACTGTAACTGTAACCTGTAAAACTACGCCTGTCTTTCGATGCACCCCAATCTGAATCACAGTAACCAATCAATTTTAATGGACTGTTTGATTTCCTGAGCTTTAAGTTTATAATGAATTGTACCTTTAACATATTTCAAAACATGTTTAGCTAATTCAAAAAGTGCTTTTGTAGGCTTTGCCATATGCTGCGACAATTTTGAAACAACATAAGATACATCCGGTCTTGTACCAGTCATTACATAGATCAAAATGCCGACAATTTTTCTGTACAATCTAGCATCACACAGTCCTTCAGAGTCACTACTAATGATTTTACTTACTTAAATCACATGGTATTGACTTAGGGTTGCAGTCAGACATTTTAAATCTATTAAGTATTTTCTCTAAATATTTAGTTTGATTTATCTTTATACAGTCATCTTCAAATTTGAACTCCATACCTAAGAACCAAGACAATTTTCCTAAATCATTCATTTTGAATTTATTACACAGGGAAAGTTTTACATCACTAAGCATGTCACCATTACTGGCTGCAATAATTATATCATCTACCCAGATAATAATAACCTTCACCTTGTTTACAATTCTAGTATACACACAATAATCTACAAGAGATTGATGAAAACCTTCACTCAAAAGAAAATTGTCACATGTTCCAATTTCGGCCACTTTGTTTCAAACCATATAAAGATTTCTTTAATTTACAAAAAAAATGTTCACCCTCTATATTACTTTTAACATAACCTTCTGGCTGTTCTAAATACAGTAGTACCTGGATTTATGCGGTCAATTGAACCCACAGGGTACCGCGGAAAGTGAAAACTGCGTAAAGTGAACAACAGAACATATGGGATTAATTCCAATAGAGACTGGCCCGACCCCCAAACTCCACTTTTTGACGACACAAACTATGTTGTAGTAAAAATATTATCTTAACTTCATGATGGTATGCACACACAATTAATGTATAAGAGGTTAGGTTAGGAAAAATAAAGGTTAAGTTAGGAGAAATAAAGGTTAGTTTAGGAAAAATAATGTTTAGGTTTAACACTTACGTTAGTAGAAGAGATGGGTCAGCATACGGGGATGGAGGCTGGTTCCGAGGCAGAGGGCAGATTACTGGCCCTCAGGTGAATCACCATCTCTATTGCCATAGTTGTCAGGGCCTCCCTGACAAATCCCTCAAAGTCACCTTCACTGGCTAGGGCTGGCTGTGGTGGGTTGCGGGCGAAGAACTCGGTAATGCTTCTTTGACGGCTAGTGTTGATGTTGTCTTGATGCACCTTGATGTATGGCTCCATAGCCTGCACCAGCCGGGTATGGAAGACTTCATAGCAGTCATCGTCATGGTCGTTGGAAAGGAAGAGCTTCAATTTATCTGCACACTCGATGGCACCCTTCACATTACTATGCGTTAACTTTTGTTTTTCTTGGGTTGACGCACCACCTGCCTCTTCACTGACGTGATCATCTTCCAACATCTCGTCTGCAGTCATTTCAGGATCTCTGATCACCTCCAGGATGTCTTTGTTGGTGGTCTCGGAGAAGCCTTCAGCTGTAATACTGTGTGCAGCTTCTCTTGCAAGGTCCAATGCCACTGTAGCAGACTGAACCTCACCAGTCACAGGTTGACTCTGCCTCCCACCTGGGATACCATGCAACACATGCCTCCATGCGTGACGAATCGTAGCTGATCCCATGCCTCCACCAAGAAGTCCACAGCTTGTTTGACGTTAAATTTTTTCCAAAACTGTTTGGCGAGAACTTCTTGATTCACCACCTCTTGTTCTTTGTCCTCATCGCTTTTGCTCTCGCTATCGGTGTCGCCTGGCTTACGCAACTCATCCTTGGTGTTGGTACAGTCGTTCAGAGTATGCAGCTTTCACATTGCATATCAACTGTTCCATGGGCTGGATTAATTTCGTAGTGTTGGGAGGAAGGAAGACCACTTTTACGTTGGGGTGACGATCCATAAGTACTGCCGAGTGTCCTGGTGCGTTGTCAAGAAGCAACAGAATGTTGAATGGAACATTCTGTTGCTCCCAGAATTTCTTCACGTCGGGAACGAAACAGTCATCAAACCAGGAGAGTGACAGAGCAGAGAACATCCACGCCTTACGTGAGGTCAGCCAGTGGACATTAATCTTGCTCATGTCCATGTTCTTGTAGGCGTGCGGCTTGCGGGCTGTGTGGATCACCGATAACTTGAGTTTATAGGTACCGGAGGCATTGGTGGTGAAGAGGACGGTGATGTGCTCCTGCAACTTCCGGCCCCGAATCTTGCTGGCAGACTGGACAACGAAGTCCTTGGTAGGCAGCTTTTTCCAAAATAGACCGCATTCATCCATGTTGAACACCTGTTCGTCGATGTACTGTCCTTCCTCCATAACCTCACGTAAGAACGGAGGAAAATCTCTAGCCGCCACACGGTCGGCACTCGCTTCTTCACCACCAATGTTGATGTTGGTGATCTTGTTCCTCTTCATAAACCTATGCAGCCAACCAGAGGAAGCATTGAAGGGTTCGGGCTCTGCAATTCCCATCTTATGTGACACTGCTGCGTACAGTTCACGGGCGTATTCTTGAAAGGATCGAGTGTCCACCGCCATTTGCGTCGCGCCTGACGAATCCAGTAACTCGCCAGCAAATTTTCAACCTTTAGCAGCACCTTGTTCTGGCAATACTTGATCATTGAAGCACCTGCAGACTTTGTGATTCTCATGTGTTTTGTGATCTTGGCTGCATCCTTCTTAATAGTACGAATTGTAGATTCGTTGACTCCATGCTGGCGCGCCAGATCAGCTTGACGTGTTCCTGTCTCCAAATCTTGAATGATCTTGTATTTCACTTCGTAGCTTAGGGAATGTCGTATCTTCTTTGGCTTAGGGCGGCTGGGTCCAGGTAAGGTGAGGTTTCTCTCTGGGGGCGGTGGTCCGGCGGAAGCCATTCTACAGAACAATGGATGCACGTTACACAGTGTAGCCTGGAGGGATGAAACTGATGCGGCTAGGTCAAGCATGGTCTTTCCTCCCTCCCTCAGCTGGACACGTCATATTACTTTAAACCAATCACAGCTAGCAGCAGAGGGAGGTAAGGATACATGGCCCAATCACAGTCTGATACGTCATATGACGTCACTGATAACGCAACAGAGACATCCACTGCCCAACTTTACCTTTCGGATTGCCCAAGTGGGAGAAGGCGGGAGGGTCGAATCTAAAAATAGCGTCGCGCTAGACACTGAGCGTATATGGGTAGATGCATAGCGTAAAGTGAAAGTCCGGTTCTGGCGAGGTACCGCGTAAATGCGAAATCACAGAAAGTCAAACCGCGTAAAGCAGGGTATTACTGTAAATTTCACAATCTATGTCAGCATTCAGATAAGCAGTTTTAACATCCATTTGGTGAACTATAAGGTTGTTTTGTATTGCTTGTTGCAGTAACATCCTTATTGATGTAACAGCTGTTGGTGAGAAGGTTTCTTGATAGTCCACATCTTGAACTTATGAATAGCCTTTAGCTACATACCTAGCTTTGAATTTTTCTTCACTATTAGGGCCAAGTTTCACTGTATAGACCCATTTTCCACCAATTACTGATCTACCTTGAACTGGTGGCATGAGTTCATATGTGTTATTGTCTCTTAGAGCCTCCATTTCCTCATCCATAGCTTTATGCCACTGCATGGACTCTGGAGATGAGACTGCCTCTTGGTAGTTTCTTGGAATATCTGCAACTCTGTAGCAAAAATCAACAACACCTGGAAATATTGGAAAAGTCAGGTTCCATAACATAATCTTCCATATGTTTGGGATTTTGTCATTGCCTTGAAGGGTATCTGTTTTTCAGTGTCTTCTGCAGCCGTAATTTCAGTTTCTGGCTCTGGGTTAGGTGCTGTATATCTTTTATATTCATGTTCAACATCTAACACCACATTATCTTGATTAAAATTGTTACTGAATTTTACACATCTAACTCTCTTAACATCATTTATCTCTGGAAAATATACTTGATAGGCTGGACTCGGTCCATCATATCCTATGAACACTCCTTGTTCACTGCGAGGGTCCAACTTCTTCTTGTTGTGGACATAAGCATGGCATGGACTTCCAAACACATGCATGTGACTCAGATTTGGCCTTTTTCCAGTGAACATTTCATAGGGAGTTTTTCCAATCCTCGGGTTGTAGCATCTGTTACGAATGTATCCTGAAGCTTTCGCAGCATAAGTCCAGAAAGTTTTGGGTACCTTTGCTTCCAACAATAAGCATCTAGCCATATCAAAAATAGACCTCCAAGCTCGTCCTGCTGTACCATTTTGATGTGGTGAATATGGAGCAGAAAATTTATGCTTTATGTGATTTCTATTCAATAGAGTTTTAAATTCAGTGGAAGTGAATTCACCACCATTGTCAGACCTTAGTCCTTTGACAGATCCATATGGAGCAGAATCTGCCAAGAATTTTTCTGTAGCTGCCAGAGTATCACTCTTAGATCTCAAAAAATAATCATCATACCAGAGAAGTCATCTACAAAGGAAATGGCATAATTAAAACCTTTTCTTGCAGTAGGGTCTACATTACCTGCTAAATCACAGTGTACAAGTTCTATATTGGTTGTAGCTCGCTGATCAGGTTCTCTACTTCTATACCGAGACATTTTACCTGAAATGCATACATTACAATCAAAATTATTCTTATCTGTAATGTTCATCCCATCAATAACATTTTCTAATTTAAGTATATCTTTCACATTACAATGACCTAAAATTTTATGCCATTCCTCAATAGTATGACTGCTGCTTTTCTGAGAGTTCACATTATTCAGATAATACAGTTTGCCATGTTTATTAATGTCAAACACTGTACCATCTGAGGCCTTCAATAGAATTTGGGGTAAAATTTACTGTTGCACCTTTCTCTGTGGTTGCTAAAACAGAAAATATATTCTGTCTGTGTGAAGGAAAACAGAGCATTTTTGAGTAGAACTTTATGACTATTACCATTAACATCATTAATTTCAACTCTTGCATCACCTCTACCTGATACAATACCATTTTGCCTACTGCCATCTGCTAATTCTATACAATGGTTAGAAGAATCAAAATTCTGCTCATATTTTACAAACTGGGATTTATCACTCATATGTGATGTCGCTCCACAGTCTACCAACAGGCATTGTGCATTTACATCACTACTTACATTATTATAAACAGAACTGACACTAGCTCTAAATGCAAGTGAATGGCTATCTTCACTGTTAGTTACAGACTTTACTGAATTATTTCTGCGGCAATAATTTGTATCATGAGCAGGGGATTTGCAGTTATCACACCACCTACTAGGCTTTGCTTCATTAGGATTATATTTGTCTTTACTTCTGCACTCAGATTTCCTGTGTTCTAATTTTCCACAGGAAAAGCATTTAATATTCATATTTTTTAATTTTGTATTCATCACATTATCTGCATCCTGACCTTGTTGTTAACACTTTTCTGTTTCTTCAAAACTTCTTAATGCTACATTAAATTCAGAGAAACTAACAGCTGTTTCTTTCTGCGTCACAACAGTAGAAAATGTCTTATATTCTAAAGGTAATCCTTTTAATAACATTGCTACAAGTAAACTGTCACTGATGGTTTCACCTGCTAGTTTCAATGAAGCCGCTGCCGTTTCAGCCCATATCACGTAGTCGGTAATGGCCTCTTCATTGGATTTCCTGAGTGACGTCAGTTCTGTATACAAAGCAATAATTCTTGGCTTGCTGCTGCCTAGATAATGTTCACGGAGACTCTTTAATGACTTCCTACCGTCATCTTTGGCATCTCGGATGACAAGGGAAAGACTTATATCATCGAGGTACTGGACGAGTTCTGCAAACACTTCAGCGTTCTTCTCCGTCACCTCTGCACCGTCTCCATCTTGATAAACGACATCGAGAAATTTTTGAAGTCTTAAATGGCCTAAGAACTTCACTTCCCACAACTCATACTTGCTTTCATCACCATCAAACACCAACCTGTGCCTGGGCCCTGGATATCAACGAAATATGATGCGAGAGGCTCGGACAATGACACAAACGATGTTGCTCTTTCCAGTATATTTTCGGGACCATCCGTAAAAAACAAAACAAACATAACCTGTGCATTCAAAGTGGCGCTTTATTCCACAACTAACACAAAACATAATAGAACATGTTCACATAAATATGGGGTAACCTAGTTTATATCTAGCAAGATGAACCGATTAGATTGTCCGACTACTATAGTGGCAAAATTCAACAGACCCAGTAGTTTTTCCCATTCATGCTAAGAAACCTCTTGCTTTACACAAAAGGCTTCTACTTGGCTTATCACATCTGTTACCTGTGCTTCTGGTAAACTGACTGACTGCTTATTGGTGTCCCACTGGAGACCTAACCAAGCCAATTTCTGACATTGTAGGAGGTTTGATTTGACCTGGTTTATCTTTAATCCTAGGTTTTGAAATACTACAAGTGTACGTTGGTCGCCCTTTTACAATCTTCGAACGTTTCTCACTAACAGCCAATTGTCTAGATAAGCAAAAGTTCTTATACCCTCCTTCCCAAGGATCTCTCTGGGGATGTTCGCCAGTTTTGTAAACACTTTTGGCGCAGTTGTCAAGCCGAATGGCATCACTATGAATTTATAACTTACATCCCCCACTGCGAACACTAGAAACTTTCTGTAACTGGGAGCAATAAGCACGTGATAATAGGCATCTTTGAGATCCAAGCATTGGGCGGAAGTAGATGCCTCAGGTGATCTTAAGTTAACATCTTGAAACTTCTTTTTGTAATAAATTTGTTCAGGACTGAAAGATCTAAAATCCACCTCAATTTGTCGCTGCCTTTCTTGGGGACTGGGAACAGGCGAGACATGAAACGCTTCTCTTACTGTAACAGTTCTATCACACCTCTGTTTAACAGTTGAATTACAAATTTTGTGAGTAAAGGGGTTGGTTTCTGACCCCTTTTTGGTAACACTAGGGGAGGGTGCCTCAACCAATAGGGTGTGTCATACGGAGGCGAATTTTTTTTTTTTTTTAGTTTGAAAAATCGGCCCATGGTATTAATGATGTAGTTCTATGTGCAGAATCATGTGATATCTTCAGATTTGAAAAGTTTTCATTTTTTGCTAGGTAAATTTTAACTTGAAATCTTATGAAAATTCAGTATTCCCACCCTTTTACCAACACCACTAAATAGCTTATTTAAAGTAAAGTAAATGTATCAGGTTAATTTATTAGGATGAAAATGATCCAGAATAGTGAAACGAATGATCTTGACACATTTATTAAATTTAATATTCCTTTAGAAAACAAAATCATCAAATACAAAAACTGGTTTTACTACTACGACCCGGTGTTGCTGCACACCATAGAGAACACGTCTTTCTTGCTTCTGTTTCTACTCATCACCTCCCTGCTGACCACCTGAGCTCGGATGTAGCCTTCCCTCCTCTCCTTTGGCTGTACACGTGACTGCTGGCCTCGCTCACTTGCTGTACACAACGCTCTATACTCTGGGTGTGCGAGGGCCAGGCAGGGACATGCATGGGGTTGTCCAGGAAAGCTCTGACTTGAACATTGGTGAGGCTGCAGGTAACAGGGGGCTCACTGCCAGCCTGGATGTTATCCAGATCTATGAGATCAGTGAGGGTCTTGGACACCTAGATTGACTTCAGGAGTCTTCCTGACCCTGAAGGAATCGTCACCAACTGATTCGTCATGCCCAGATCCTCTCATAAGTCTCATATCCAAGATCTTTTTGACTGCCACTCTTCTCTCCTCCTCATCCTTACTGCAGAGCATTGTCTGCAGAACTGCCTCGGGATGAGCATACCAGGAAGATCTCCTCACAGTCTGCTCCACAATCTGAACAACCTTCCTTGGCTGACTCCTCAGGAGCTCAAGCTGGAAGAGAACATGCCTCGGACCTTCAGAGAACGATGACTTGACCTTGGTGTTGAACCAATTTGGCAAGTAGACACTCACGATGAATTGGACAAAGTCTCAGGTTGTGAAGCTGGTTCCCTTTCAGTTTATGATGAGCGACCCAAATTCTGCAGAACCTGAGAGCCGTTGTGAGCCACCTAGAATGTGAGACTGGACCTATCTGCAGGTAAGCAAGTCTATCAGGCATGACCCCAGTTTTGATGGCACTGCAAATCATGTAACCAAAGTACTGGTCAGTACTCAGGTCGTCAATGACAGTATGTGCAAGCTCAACGAGTGGAGGGCCAACTGTGATTTTTTCAAAGCTCGGATTTATTTCTAACTCAGTGGCAGAGTCCAGCATCTTGCCAAGAGGACCAGACCATCTGTTGTTTGAAAGAGTCTTGTCATCCAGCTCCTGGATCATATGTCTGAGTGGCAACTCGTTGGTGTGGAGGTCACAAACAATCCAGACCAGCTTCCTCTCAATCTTCCGCTCTATCCACTGTATGACCCCCCTTGCCACCTTGTGTTGGTGCTGTCCCCTCCAATGGCCTGCAGGGTCTGGTCTACGTTCCTCTCTCTGAGCCAGTTCACAATGTTATCTGCCACTATCTCAGCTGGTTTCCTGATGTCATCTTTCTCTGGAGTGAAATGCCACAAATACTTCCCTCCTGGTTCACTGCAGCAGGAGTAGTGTTCCTCCTTCACCATGGCAGGGAACAACTTGTCAGAATCTCCAACTTTCATGAACACTTTAGTGTCATCCCTTCTCCCATCAAAGAACAAACAATTGATTCCATTTTCTCTTATCCCCTTATCAAACTCCTCTTCTAGGTTACTGACAAGTTTCTCCTGAGCTCTCCTTACTTTGTTATGATCTATCACCAGGTGAACATCATCAGGTGTTATCAAACCACCGTCAATCCAGGCAGCTGTTGCTATCTCTGCAGTTTCTCTGAGACCAGTGTGGTGTCGCATGCTGGCCAGAGCTATGCTCGGGATATCTTTCCTATTTCGAATGTTATGCCTGGAAGGTTTGGGATCATTATTTTCTGGGTTAGGGACAAAGTCACCATTCTCCTGGTCAGCACTCGGATCAGCCATGGGGAAGTCATTAAACTCGGAATCAGCTTGACTCCAATCATCGGCCTTTTTTACCTCACCCTGGGCCTTCTCAAGTCTCTCTTCCTCGGCAACTCTTCTCCTCTTCTGTCTCTCTTTGGCAGCCTTCTGTCTCTTGGACTCCGGAATATCTTGGCTAGAAATCATGAGAGCCCCTATACTGCCAGTCTTCTCTCTCTGTGCTTTGACAAATGCCAGTTCGATCACAGGAATCTTCAGTTCACGCTTGCAAATACAGGAGATGTGGGTCTCGGATTTACAGTCACGATCCCATCCAAACTCAGGACAGAGAACAATTGGGCACTTGCAAGTAATTATGTCAAATAACTGGTCCAGTTGCTTGGCAAAGCTGTCCTTAACTGCAAGTTTTCCTCTCCCAAGAGAGATATCTCTTGCCTTTTCCCAACTGGCTAGCAGTCTCTCACTAATCTTCTTCTGACTTGTTATGACTGGAGGCTTGAACTGAGCGTTAGCCAGGGTGTACTGTGCCAAGACAGCTTTGGTCATATCATTGGCAATGTCTTTGTTTGTGTAAGTTCTTTGGTTCTTTTCACTGATTTGCCTGATTAAAACACCGTATCTCAAAGCATCTCTCAATGTAGGCAACTCCGACTTCAAGAGCTCTCTCCCAGACCCAAGATAGTGACTGAGATGGCTGGATTTTTGGTTCCTCGTCCTGACACAAGCAGCCATCGCAAATATTATCAACTTATAAATGCATCAGAATCTGAAACAGAAAAAAATATTGTTAGTTGGGTTGTTAAAGAATGAAGTTAGAAAGCAATGTTCACTATTTGATTGTAATGCACTAATGCAGCTGTACGTTAGATTTTCGAAAATTTCACGCTAAAATTTACCTAGCAAAAGGTTGCAAAATATTGAAACTGAAATTATTTTCTGTTTATATACACTAAAATCTACCAAAAAAGTGATGGGCCTTTAGTTTTAGCTGATCTTCCCTCCTATGACACACCTTACTGTTCCATAGTCACTAGTTTAGGGTGAAGTGATATCTTGGGACGCCCCGCTCTACCAGGACCCCATAATTATAAAGCCTCAATTATTGTTCTTCTCATTATCTCATTTGGAGTCAGTCAAGTTACTCAAGGGTTGTTAATCCGGATCTTTATATAAATGCCGTAATACGCCCTACCTCTTTCAAGTATCTCAGGGTTGTTAATCCGGATCTTTATATTAATGCCGTAATACGCCCTTCCTCTTTCAAGTATCTCAGGGTTGTTAATCCGGATCTTTATATTAATGCCGTAATACACTCTTCCTCTTTCAAGTCTCTTATCGTTATCTAAGATCTTCTCAGAAGAACAATAATCATAAGTGTAATTTCCCTAGGTATAACTTGGTTAGTTTCCGGGACTTTCTGGTTGTCCACTGCCGTGATATTTTCTAGGGTAATCCACTTATCTTATCTTTTGACCATTAGTTAATTTATCCTATTTTTCTTAACAATGGCCACCTCAGGTTTTGATCTCCAGGATTTTATTGAAAATCCTTCCGTAGCTAAATTACGTGTTAATATCCTGAAGAAAGAATGGAAAGAAATAGCCAACTATTACAATATCCCATTTTCACAGCAACTGACTAAGGAAATGTTAAAAAATCATGTTATTGAAATGTTGGTTCAACAAGAAGTTTTAAAAGAATCCTCTGTTGACCGATTAACGCCCATGTCCAAGAAACTTCAACCACTATCCACCACCCCTCCTCACTCAGAAGTTGCCTCAGGTCTGGCTAGCCCTCAAGAAAAAGCACAAAGAGTTGACGCCTTAGAACTAGAACGAGCTAGGTTCGAGTTCCAAATCAAAATGAAAGAACTCGAGTTGGAACAGACCAAGTTGGAACAGGAGGAAAAGTTGGAACAGGCCAAGTTGGAACAGGAGGAAAAGTTGGAACAGGCCAAGTTGGAGCATGAGGAAAAGTTGGAACAGGCCAAGTTGGAGCATGAGGAAAAGTTGGAACAGGAGGAAAAGTTGGAACAGGCAGAAAAGTTGGAACAGGCCAAGTTGGAGCATGAGGAAAAGTTGGAACAGGCCAAGTTGGAGCATGAGGGAATGCTGGAACAGGCCAAGTTGGAGCATGAGGGAATGCTGGAACAGGCCAAGTTGGAGCATGAGGGAAGGTCGGAACAGGCCAAGTTGGAGCATGAGGAAAGGTCGGAACAGGCCAAGTTGGAGCATGAGGAAAGGTCGGAACAGGCCAAGTTGGAGCATGAGGGAAGGTCGGAACAGGCCAAGTTGGAGCAGGCCAAGTTGGAGCATGAGGGAATGTCGGAACAGGCCAAGTTGGAGCATGAGGAAAGGATGGAACAGGCCAAGTTGGAGCAGGAGGTTAGACTGAAGGAACTACAGGTGAGAGAGATAGAAGTCACCTTAACATTGGAGTTTAAATCAAAAGAAGTGGCATTAAAAGAGAAACTAGCTGCTTTTAACCCTGCTACTGCTTCTTCCCTTGTTCCCGGGTTTGATGAATCCGATATGGACGGGTCATTTAGGACTGTTGAGAAAATAGCCGGGAAGAATGAGTGGCCTAAGGACCAGTGGGTGTCGGTGTTAATTCCTAAATTATGTGGTAAGGCTCGTAGAGTTTATAACTGTTTCGACCAGACTGATGACTTATGATAACGTAAAAAAGAATATCCTCACCTCTTATGCTATTACGCCAGATGGATACCGGCAGAAGTTTCGTAAACTAACCAAACCATTTTCACACCTTTCTTGAGTTTGCTCAAGAAAAGCTTAGGTTTTTTAAGAAGTGGTTAGAGGCTACAGAGACCTCCACATTTCAGGATTTGTTAAATTTGGCAGTCCTGGAGGAGTGGAAGAGCAAGATACCATTTCACATCTTGAAGCATGTGGAGGAGCGTGGAGAAGTTAATTTAGGGCGTGCGGCTGAGCTGGCTGATGCGTACGCCTTGCTGGTGGAGTCACTGGGCAGTAGAGAACGTGGTACTTTCCGACATGTTAGGGCCTCCTCTGATGATAACCTTGGGGGCGTGAGTGGTAGGTCAAAAGGTCCCACACCTACCCCCCCTGATGCAACCAAGTTTACTTGTTTTTACTGTAAAAACCCAGGCCATACGATCCAGACTTGTAAACACCCAAAGTGTCGAATTGCTAAAAGTAGTTCCCTGGATCCCAAATCCAAACCAATATCAACCACCAATGTGGAAAGGCCCCATCAGGATCTCTTCTCTTCATTCACCTATGAGGGAAAAATTTCAATCATAGAGGGGTCTCGTTCTTTCCCTATTCGTATACTACGTGATACGGGCGCAGCACAATCTATCCTGTTTAACGTCATTCCTGATATATCTACCGCATTTACTAATGAGTGTTCTAATTTCAGATCTCTCATCCCATTCTTCCTATCCTTTAGCTAAAGTGCACCTCCAATGTCCCTTGATTACTGGGGAAGTGCAAATAGCCATTAGGAAAGACCCAATGCCTGTGTGCGGCATTCATTTATTATTGAGTAATGACTTGGTAGGAGATCTAGGGGTTCCTAACAAAGACAGTCAACTCTCCCTTACCTGTCAACTCCACCACTGACCTTGAAGAAACTATTCCTCATCTTTTCCCATCTTGTGCTGTCACCCGGTCACAGAGTGTGCAAAATGGGCCCTCTTCATCTAAAACCACCTCCAATATCTTCCTACCCACAGAAGATCTGTACAATAAGACCATTAGTAAGGATGAGCTCATTAAAGCCCAACAATCTGATCCATCTTTGTTCAAACAGGTGATGAAAGACCTCAGTGTGGACCATTGTACATCTTCGGCTTGCCACCCACCGTCCCAAGGTTGCTTGGAACGGTTCCATCGAAACTTTAAAATCAATGCTAATAAACTGTCTCCCCTCAACTATATAGTCCATACTCCTGATCGCCGAAAAGATTCACAACTTGTTCACATTAATCTCATGAAACTTTACCATTCCAGGCAGTCAGAGGAAGACATCCCAGAGGCTATAAGCTTACCTGTATTGCATACAGATTTTTCAAGGCCGGAGCCGGAGACAGATGACATGGATCTATTGGAGAATTTAGACTTCCCTCTACCTAAAGAGAACCCTGCTAACAGTCACATACTCAACAACTTGGATGAGTATTTTTCTGTTCTGAATCCATCTCAAGCAAAAGATCTCACTAAGTTATTATCAACATTTCCTAAAGTCACGTCAGACCTCCCAGGGTTTTGCAATATACTTAAACATGATATTAAGCTAATCTCAGATGATGTACAACCCATTAGGCAATCAACCTATCGACTAAATCCACAAAAAAGAGAGATTATGAAAAAGGAGGTAGACTTTTTGTTAAAACATAACTTAGCTGAGCCTAGTACCTCCCCCTGGGCTTCACCTTGCCTTCTCATTCCAAAACCCGATGGCACTTTTCGTTTCTGTACCGATTATTGTAAAGTGAACCAGGTCACTGTCTCAGACTCCTACTCTTTACCTTTGATTGCAGATATAATAGACAGCATAGGCTGTGCAAAATTTATCAGTACCGTGGACCTGTTGAAAGGATATTATCAAGTGGGAATCAAGGATAGGGCAAAAATAATCTCGGCATTTATAACTCCATTTGGTCTTTTTCAATATTTGGTTATGGCGTTTGGCTTTTCTAATGCTCCGGCCACATTCCAGAGGGCCATCAACTACCTAATTCAGGACCTAAGTGTAGGTGGGACGTTCGCCTACCTGGATGACTTGGTGGTGGTGTCGGACGGCTGGGACGAACATCTGGTGCGTTTGGAGATACTGTTCGCACGACTGCAAGAGACTGGATTCACCATAAACCTGGCTAACTCTGCTTTTGGCCAGGCCTCAGTGACTTACCTGGGACATATCGTTGGACATGGTATGGTGAGACCCAAGGACGCAAACGTTAAAGCCATCTTGTCCTTCCCCACTCCAAGGACGAGGAAGGAACTCATGCGCTTCCTCGGGATGTGCGGCTACTACCGTCGGTTCTGCAGTAACTTCTCCAGCGTGGCCGGACCCCTCACAGACCTTACCAGTTCTGCGGTCCCTTACATCTGGAACCAGAGGTGTGACCAGTCTTTCCACTGCCTCAAAGCCTTCCTTGCCTCCAAGCCTGTAGTCCACCCCCCTGACTACACCTTGCCCTTCCATCTGCAAATCGACGCTAGTGGTGTCGGAGTTGGGGCTGTGCTCCTACAACCCGACCCAACCACTGATGTCCTTCACCCTGTGGCATACTACTCCGCCAAGTTGAAAAAACATCAGACCAATTACTCGACCATAGAGAAGGAGGCCCTGGCTCTGGTGTTGGCAATAAAGAAGTTTGAATGTTACCTCCAGTCTTGCCCACAAACAACCCTAGTCTTCACCGACCATAACCCACTCACGTTCATCCAAACCAACAAGACCTCCAACCAGCAAATCCTCCGCTGGGCTCTCCTCACCCAGCCTTATAATCTACAAGTCCGGCACATAAAGGGGGTGGACAACCTGATTGTGGACTCCTTATCCCGAGCTCCAGTGGAAATGCAGTAGCTACTCTCCAGACGCACCAGGTGATCACCTCCTTCGCGCCCGCGCTACGGAGGTCTTTGGAGGGGGGTGTGTTACGAACCCCGCCACCAATTGTCATGATCTACCTACCCAGCACTACGAACCATGCCATCTATTGTCCTGATCTACCTACCCAGCACCACGAGCAACGCCATCTAGGGACGAAACACGAGTATGACTCATCTTAGTTACCACTCCGGGGTTTCCCTTCTCCATATCCTGGTTGTTGCGTCACCTCCTCAAAGTCTTCTTTGTCAGCTCGAGTTCGAGGAGAGTGCACTTCACTCTGGGAAGTGACCACAGGATCACCTATCCTGGAAACCTACGGCACAGTGACTACCTTCCGTCTTCTACAATACTCAGCCTTGCTCGTCAGCCATCTCAGCTCCGCACTTAAGTATTTGTAATCTTATATTGCCTCCCCCACGTCCACTTGCTTCAAAATTGTTTATGTTGTATAAATATGTATATACTGTTGATGTTTAGGTTAAGTATGGTTAAGGGTAAATAATAGAACGCTGAATATTTTATTAAGGGATTTATGGTACTTTATTATACACAACAAAAACTCGCATCCTTTGTCTACCCTTTTATAGTCCGATTGGCTGTGTTTTTTTGTTTTGTTTTTTTGTTGCCTGTTGGGATCTGGGTAGACTTTTAACTATATTCTAAATCCCCAACTCGTAACAATAGACACAGGGTTCCTTGCTACAAGTCTAGCCTTCTAAGGAAATTACCCTGCTCAGGTGTATGGCAGTCTTGACTAATCTTGACTTGAAAATTATCATGACAAAAGTTAAACATTATGTTATGCAGAAATAGTATTGGGTATAAAGACATTGTATATATTTAGAATGAATAAATGTTCTCTTGTTGTACAACGAGCTTTCAGGTGCATGAATGAGCTAAAGGTCCTCTGTGACTGGAAAATGGCATATGTGAGTCTTATATTCAAACAGAGTGATCACCATTGCACTAACTGATGCTGGCTGGTGAGTTTGACCAGCATAGTGTGTAGAGTAGTAGAGAACATTATGTGCAATGCCATGATGGAACATCTACAAAATCTCCCATGATGACAGATGGGGCTCTGAGTGCTTTCTGGTTGATTCTATGAAGATCTGCCACTTCTCCCTCCAATGAAAAGTCAGCCCTATATGTATAGTACACACCTACTGTCAGCTTGTTTTTATTTTGTGCTATCAAATAATCCAATTAGATTCAGATGATCCCATTTTATTTAGCTCATCTTTACTAGTTACTGTGTCAGGTGTTCCCTGACATACAGTAGTACACCACCACCACCTTTTGTAGCCCTGTTCTTTCTGAATAGTGGGTGATACCCTGATAAATAAAATTTACCCTGCAACTCATCTTCTCAACCCCATGACCCACCGATCCCAGTGATGTCTGGTTATTCTGTGTCTGCATATGAACTCAATGCTTCAGTCTTATTAATTATACTTAAGGCATTTGTGTACCAACACTTTCCAGTACAGTATAGAACTCTTTGAAGGTTGTTGGCCTTGTGGGTAAGCAGAATCACTCATGTTTTCCTTGGGGGATTTGGTCTCTCTGTGTTAGTAGTATTACTTAAAGCTATCAGCGTGCAATGTATTAACATTATTTACAGGTAGTTCTTCTCTTGCCACTACTAGTGGGAGAGCTGAAACATTACTTTGAACTCCCCATCTCTCTGTACCCTGAGTACTTGAACAGTGGTTGTGTATGGAATCAAGAAGCAGGAAAAATAAGGCTATATCTCATGGGCTGTCGTTACCTCTGAAAAATGTAAAATTACCCCTTTGGAGTAATTTACCCCTAATTGGGAACTGCAGCCTTAAGGCATGGTGTCCTAATTGCTATCAGGCAAAGTTTTACAGCTGCATGTACTTTGTACACTGTCACCAACCAACCTCATACTTGCTTTGATTCTTATGGATAATAAATATGCCCAACTTCTCCAAAATATGTGTTTCTAAAGAAATTTCACACCAGTCTTGTGTTTCACAACATATTGCTGGGTGTGTGTGTGTGTGTGTGTTTGTTTGTTTGTTTTATGAATATGAATTACAAGTAACATGATAACCTGTTGGCATTACGTACTACTATTGAAGTGAATACTGTATAGAATTACCATTATTATCTTTGTTTTGCAAATACTGTATGAAGCATGAGTGCATGCATATCAGTAAGCACTAAATGAAAGTTTTTGCTGCTTAAAACTTTATACAGTACAATATTTTTAAGAGAAACATTTCTTGTCGCTAAAATCTAAACTACCATGTTCATTATAATGTGATATTACCTTTCAAATATTTATAATACATAGATACTTTATAATTACATATACTGTATACTGTACTGTATCATATAGAGTACAGTATATATATATGTAGATATTTCATGTGATAATCTAAATATACTTTGCTTTTCAGTTATAGAATATTGATAAAAAGTACAGTATTGTAGTATGGGTTAAAATACATATGTTTTTAATGTTTATTAATGATATTCTCTTTACTAAACACAGACAACATTTGGAGTTAATGAGAGAAATGTATCATAATGAAATGAAGCTGAACTATTACTCACCTCCCCGGATTATAACATTGAAAGCCTAACAAGTGGAGACCCATTCTACGATCGCTTCCCTTGGTTCAGGCTTGTTGGCAGGTATGAATGTGTACATTTTCTTTTTTATGAATATAAAAATATTTAATATTTTACACAATTTAGTTGAGTGATTTTTTTTTTCAATTTACCCTGTACAGTGGGGTATGCTATAACGAACGGATCCTACTACGAATATTCCTATAACGAACGGTTTTACCTATAAAATTGAGAATGCTGTAACGAACGAAGCTCCTACAACGAACATTATTTAATTTTTTTTTTTTTTTTTTTTTTTTTTTACTAATTTATTGTTTTTTTATTACAAGTACTAATGATATTGGTTATTTCAGGGGTTTAGATGCATATTTATGCACTTTTTTTACAATTTTTACAATTTTATATTATATTTTTCAGTGTTAAGTGGTTGTATTTGGGGGCCTGGAACAGATTAATCCTATAACGAACGAATGCTATAACGAACAAGGTTCTAGAACCAATTAGATTCGTTATAGCATACCCCACTGTATATGTAGTTTTAGAATAAGCATTATAAATCGCTCTACCTTTGAAAGTAATTATGATTTCTTAATTTACAGGGGGTTTCTGTACCTAAGTAATCTTCTGTACCCTGTACCATTGGTGCATCGTGTTGCAATTGTCAGCGAACGAGGTGATGTCAAGGGATATCTAAAAGTTGCCGTACAAGCTGTTGTCGGTAGGTAGTCCTGCCATATTTTGCAGAAATTTTATTTTTAGTGTCACTTTCTGCTATAGGCAGGATTATTGTAGTAAAAAATGGTATTTCTACCTTAATTAGAATTGATTTTATTGGCTCTAATATCAACATTTCTTTTGTTTTTTCATAAATTAATTGAGACCCCTCATCCTTATATCATGTCAAAATATTTTGTTTAAGGATCTTTTATTTCAAAAACTCTTTTCGATAAATTGAGGTTGACGAGTTTCATAACACTTTAAATAGTGAGTTACTTAATGCATAAAGGCAGAATATACCATACAGAAAACTCAGGTAAAATAACAATGACCCCAAATGGATAAATAATTATTTAAAGAATATTATTGGACAAAAAAAGGCTGTAGGTAGGAGACTAAATCGTGGTGAAGTTTACCTCCATGATTATTATAAAGTACAGTATTAGCCAGTAGGGTTAAGACAGAGATAAGAAAAGCAAAGAGGAATAGTGAACTCATGGTAGCAAGGGAGGCAAAGCCCAACCCAAAGGGATTTTTTTCAAATGTATCAAACTAAAATTCGAGACAAGAATGGACTAGTACAGTCAGATACCAGCAAACTATATGATGATGACGGAAAAATGAGCAATAATCTGAACAGATATTTGTCATTAGTTTTCACAACCAAAAATTTAACCATGATACCCGAGGCACCGACTATTTACAGAGATAGTGAAGAAAATAGATTAAGCGAGATAGTACTGACCTAGTATCAATGTCAATAAACAAATAGATAAACTAAAACCTAATAATTTGCCAGGTTCCAACAAGATATTTGCCAGAGTATTAAAGGAATGTAAGGAAGAACTTAGTATGCCCTTAGCAAACATGTCATTAAAAACTGGTGTAGTACCAGAATCCTGGAGGATAGTGAATGTGATACTGATTTTCAAGAAGGGAGATAGATCACTATCCTGAAACTACCGTTCTTTTAGGTTAACATCAATTGTAGGTAAATTATTGGAAGCAATAATTTCAAACTCAATTTGAATTCACGTTAATTCCTAAAATGGCTTCACAAGTGGGCATTTTAGACATTTAGATTTAGGCACGAGATAGGTAAATACTGGTTTAGAAATAGAATAGTTGATGAGTGAAACAAGTTACTAAACATTATCATTAACTCGACCATGCTGGGTAGCTTCAAATGTAGATTGAACGGATATACTCGTATGAGCGATAGGGGTTGGGTGTAAACGAGACTTCCCAGTATGGGCCAATAGGCTCGCTGCAGTTTCCTCCATTCTTAAGCATTTATGTTCTTTTTATGTTATCAAATTCATCTCTATAACACAATCACAACAGATGTTGTGAATAAAACTTTATACACTTATTTGTAAGAATATAGAAGGTGGTGGAGTGAGTGATAGAGGGAGGGAGGGAGGGAGGGAGGGAGGTGATGCTTGTGGGGAGAACGTGAAAATTTCCCACCCCATTTACAGCAACAGTATGCAATTTCACGATAATTTTCATATTCTTTAGGTTCACTTGGTGCCATGTCAATGAAATATTATCTTAAAATGATAAATTTTCTGAAAAAAATATCCTACACAACCATAGAGGAGTTATTGAGTTTGTTTACATAAGAACAGCTTACCAGCCTGTCTGTGTTATTTATTTATTTATTGGTTTAATGGTGTCACCCACAGGATGATTATGAGAAGGGAAGGAACTGTTTATGTAATATACAAATATTTTTTTTTATCTCGAACCAATATTTTATTTTATTTTTTAATTTTATTTTATTTTTTATCATAATTTTATTTTATATTTTATTATAATTTTATTTATTTTTTGGGGGGGGGAATGAACTGTGAATAGTTGAAACTGCCAACCGCAAGAACCGAGAATGACAAGGGTTTACAGTACTGTATCCGGGTACAGTAATGTACAGTATTATACTACAGAACGCAGATCAGATGCAAAAATAGCAGTGAGCGAGGGAACAACCTTGTACAATGGCAGCAGACTACGAACTAAGTGCATCATGATGCTAGGGTGTGAGGAGATAGGTTGGAAGATGCATCAGCCAATCACAGCGCACAGGTCTACAGCTTGGTGGCATGCTAGCCATGCGCCAAGCACATGTCCAAAAAATCGGAGTATGAGGTAGTCTCTTGGAAATTTGTTCAAATGTTGGCAATGGAGAGATTTTCCCCAAATTTCTCGAAATGCTAAAAAAATAAAAATAATAAATTTCTAGGTAAAAGGGAGTTCTGGGATCAAAGATTCCACCTAATGCAGAGATTACTATGCTTGGAAAGTGTAATTTTTTTTTTCAATATGAATTGAATAATGGAATTTGCAAATTTGCAATTGCAGTACAGTACAGTGAACCCTTGAAGATCCAGACTGAAAGAGAGGACCACCTGTCCGAAAAAGCCGATTAATAATAATAATAATAATAATAATTAACGGTTTATTGAAAGAGCTTGGCAGCCAGAAGGCTGAAAATATACAGTTGCATATTTGGGGAATGGGTTTCGAATTACAAATAATATACAAGTAACATAAGTGATACAAATAAGATACAGTTAACCCTCACTTTACCCGGTCCCGCATTCCGCGTTTCCACTTTAACGCGGTGCCTTGCCAGAACCTCACGTGCTCACATTGCGCGGTACGTGAACCCCATTACGCGGAGAGTGTCCGGCGCGACGCTATTTTTAGATTCGCGCCACCTGCCTGCCTGCCTGCCTGCCTGCCTGCAAGCGGCGCGGTAAGGTTGCGCAGTGTGTGTCTTTGTTGCGTTATCACTGACGTCATATGACGTATCAGACCTGTGATTGGCCATGCATCCCTACCCCCCTCTGCTGCTAGCTGTAATTGGCTTAAAGTATTATGACGTGTCCACCCGGGGGAGGGAGGGAGGGAGGAAAGACGACGCTTGACCTAGCCGCGGCAGTTTCATCCCTCAAGGCCACTCCGTGTAAACGCGCATCCATTGTTCCGTAAAATGGCTTCCGCCGGACCACCACCCCCAGAGAGAAACCTTTCCTTACCTGGACCCAGCGGCACTAAACCAAAGAAGACACGACGTTCCTTAAGCTACGAGGTGAAGTATACCATCATCCAAGAGTTGGAGAAAGGAACAAGGCAGGTTGATTTGGCGCGCCAGCATGGTGTGAACGAATCTACGATCCGGACTATAAAGAAGGATTCAGCCAAGATAAAGGAGCACATGAAGATCACAAAGTCTACAGGTGCTTCTATGATCAAGTAATTTCACAACCAGGTGCTTCTCAAGACAGAAAAATTACTTGTGAGGTACTTGGTGCGTCAGGCGTGACGGAACATGGCGGTCGACACGGGCTCTGTTAAGGACTACGCACGTGAACTGTACATGGCAGTGGCACGAAAGATGGGAACTTCAGAGCCCAAACCCTTTAATGCTTCCTCTGGGTGGTTACAGAGGTTTAAGATCCGGAACAAGATCACCAATATAAACATTGGTGGTGAAGAAGCGAGTGCTGACCGTGCTGCGGCTCGGGAATTTCCTCCGTTTTTACGTGAGATTATGGAGGAAGAACAGTACAGTGACGACCAGGTGTTTAACATGGACGAATCTGGTCTCTTCTGGAAAAAGCTACCTTCCAAGTCCTCTGTAGTAAAGAATGCCAGCAGGATTCGGGGCCGGAAAATGCAGAAGGAACGCATCACCGTCCTGTTTACCACCAATGCCTCCGGTACCTGTAAGCTCAAGTTATCGGTGATCCACACAGCCCGCAAGCCGCACGCCTACAAAACCATGGACATGACCAAGCTAAATGTCCACTGTCTGACCGCAAGTAAGGCGTGGATGTTCTCTACACTGTCCCTCTCCTGGTTTGATGACTGTTTTGTTCCCGATGTAAAAAAATTCTGTGAGCGACAGAATGTGCCATTCAATATTTTGTTGCTGCTGGACAACGCACCAGGACACTCGCCCCTACTGTTAGATCGTCACCCCAACGTAAAAGTGGTCTTCTTTCCTCCCAACACTACGTCATTAATCCAGCCCATGGACCAGGAGTTGATTTGCAATGTGAAAGCTGCATTCTCAACAAAAAAATTCCAGCTCCTGAACGACTACACCAACACCAGGGAAGAGTTGCGTAACCTGAGTGACACCTCCACCGATAGCAAGAGCGAAGAAGATGAGGATCAACAGTTGGAACAGCAAAAAATACTCTTCAAACAATTCTGGAGAGTATTAACATCAAGAAAGCTGTGGACTTCTTGGTGGAGTCATGGTATATCAGCTGTCTATTGCTACAATTCGTCACGCATGGAGACATGTGTTGCATGGAATACCAGGTGAGAGGAGAAGTCAATCTGTGACTGGTGAGGTTCAGAATGTTGCAGTAGCAGTGGACCTTGCCAGAGAAGCTGCGCAGACTGTTACAGTTCCAGGCTTCTCCGGACCACCAACGACGACATCCTGGAGGTGATCAGAGATCCTGATGTGACTGCCGACGAGATGTTGGAAGAAGAACACGTCAGTGAAGAGGAGGAAGAAGGTGCGTCATTCTCCGAAGAACACAATTTAAGTCATAGTGATATTAAGGGTGCCATGGAGTGTGCAGAGAAGATGAAGTCCTTCCTTTCCCGCGACAATGACGATGACCGCTATGAAGTCTTCCATACCCGGCTGGTGCAGGCTATGGAGCCGTACATCAAGGTGTATCACGACAACATCAATGCCAGCCGTCAGCAAAGCATAACAGATTTCTTCGCCCGCAACCCACCACAGCCAGCCCAAGCCAGTGATAGTGGCAGTGAAGATGACTTTGAGGGATTTGTCAGGGAAGCCCTGACAACTGTAAGTGACAGTGATGGTGATGCACCTAGTAATGGTGATTCACCTGAGGGCCAATAGCCTGCCCTCTGCCTCGGAACCAGCCTCCATCCCCGTATGCCGACCCATCTCTTCTACTACCGTAAGTGTTACACCTAATTTTTAGTTTTCTAACCTAACCTTTATTTTTCCTATGTTAACCTTTATCTTTCCTAACCTAACCTCTTCTATATTACTTGTTTTTTCATACCATCATAAAGTTAAGATAAAATTTTTACTACAACATAGTTGTGTGTCGTCAAAAAGTGGAGTTTGGGGATTGGCCTGGACTCCATTTCAATTAATCCCATAAGTTATGTTATTCACTTTACGCGGGACCCTCCGGGTTACATTAACCGCGTAAAGTGAGGGTTAACTGTATATAATAACTAGATGGGGAAAAGCTCAAACTACAGTTTATTTCAACATAGTGACAGTGCAAGGAGTAGTGTTTACTGGGAGTGAATACACTGGTTTATTACAAGTTATTGATAATTTTTACAATGGTTGGGACTGGGCTGTTCTTATAGCGATCAGTTCGTGCACGTATGGGCTGGATGCGGTTGTGGTGTCGAACAGCAATTCTCGGGCTAGGGATCTCAGGTGGTAGTAGGAGCCGGTGTCGAGGATGGTGTAGAAGCTTCTTACCAAGTTTGCAGATGAGGTCATGGTGATGGTCAGTGAGAGTCGAAAGGGTCAGTGTGTTGAGCGCTTCTTGATATGTGGAGTAGGAAGGGGAGAGAATAATCTTGCATGCCCTCTTTTGCACTTTTTCTAGGTGTTTACGTTGTGTGGCATTTAGGGAGGAAGACCAGGTGGGGGAGGCATAGGTGAGCTTGGGAAGTATGAATGTTGTGTAAACACTGAGGAGCTCGGGTGCAGGAACTCCAAGGGACTTGAGTCGGCGGAGGAGGTGGAGATGGAAACTGGAGGATTTGACAACTTCACTGACGTGTGGTTTCCAATTTAGTTTGTTGTCTATGGTGGCGCCGAGGATCTTCGTGGAATCTACAACCTGGATTGTTCGAGTCTTCCGCCGAATGTACAAAATATATAAAAACGATAAATAATTATATACAAAACAAAAAATACAGTACATATTATCCTGACGACTGGGGTTAGTTATACAGACTTTTTCCTGTGAAAAATCCATAATTTTGAGCAACATATTACTGAACTCATTTGTACTCGATGTACTAAAGGTCTAAAACTTTTATCTTTTTTGCACAATATGTAATGCTTATACTCAAATTATTCGCAAGAATTCCAGCAATGTAAGTTATATTCTGCTAAGTTTAGTCTGTGAAATTTTAGAATATAAAAGCTTTAAGTCTAAAACTATCTTTACCCCTGGGAAGGGGGAGGTGAGGTTGACAGCCAGGCAGGGGAGGGTGAGGTGAGGTATTGACCAGCCGGTGATGAAGGTTACCCCAGTGCGTATTTATTTATCTGTCATATGGAGGGAGTTTAATTTTTTTGCTTATAAAATGTTACTGAATTGACTAGGGAGAATATAACTTGCATTGCTGCAATTCTTGTAAGATGGTGATTAATTTGAATTGAAACATGCTATAGTTTGCACTTAACATAAAATATTTAGTAATTTTTTTGTACATTTGAGTACAGTACAGGTTTGCCCTTTGGACATTTATTTCTTTTTCTTTTTTCACAATATCTATTTAAGATAGTATGTGCATGTAAATGAGTAATAATAATTGAAGAAGGTTATGTATATCTACCCAAGAATATGAGTTGAAAAACTTGTACTAAAATGTACCACACTAATGGACTAAATTTTTTATCTCGTGCAAAATATATGATGTCTATTTTTATATTATTTGCTGTCTTCCAAGGATTCCAACACTAATTTACTGTTCATATATATTTTAATTAATGTTTCTGAATTTGTTTTTATTGAAATAATGTACGTGTGCAAAATTAACAATACAATTTATTAATAATACGTGGAATATTAGAGGAGACGAGACCGCTGCTGGCATTGTTTATGTTAAAGCTTACGAAACCAGTGACTGATTGGTTCTACATATAAAACTGAAGAAAATAAGACCCTGAGTTTAGCTGTAGTAAAATTAATGTAAAAAATGAATATGGTTGCTTGAAGTACCTGTAATGATATTTAATGTTAATAAATGGAACAATATAAGTAGCTAACCATTAATGGTAAAAAAAAGTGAGACTGCTCGTATGTAAGTGCGCACATGTGAAAATATATCGTCATTACTCTACATAAGAATATGAAAGCAACACTTATTTACTGCTCATATATATTAAAGGGTTAAATGTTGTACTCTGTATAGACAAGCAGAGAGAGAGAGAGCAGCCGAACTGCCGGATGTAAACAAACCTTAATTTCCTGCGGCTTTTTTTTTTTTTAAGGGGATTAGCCCACCCGGGCATAGGTCACTGACCCACATTGGGGCCTGAGGGGCAAAAATTTAATACTCCTTTAATAATAATAATAATTCATATAAAAAAAAAAAAAAAAAAAAAAAAAAAAAAAACTGCCTATCTACCTATTGGACAAACTAAAATCGTTCCGGACCACAGAATGCCGGACTAGAGAGGTGCAACCTG